>VDFB02193013.1:0-15685 GCA_007258455.2 Sequoia sempervirens
AAAATCATAGTAATCAAATAACAAAAAGTAAAAGATTTGGCTCAGAGACACCAAAAGAAACACCAGGGAAAGAATCGACAGTTAGTAATAAGCGAGATGAAGAGCCCCCAATGGAGATCAATGTGATTGATGAAATCAAAGAAGACGCGACCCTCTTGAATGAATTTGCTTGTATTTTTCATTTCATCGGGGGCTCACCAAGTCGTGCAGAGATCAAAAATTGGATCACAGCAAATTGGAACATGAAAGTATTAATAAGATTTATGCTGAAGGGGTTTTTTGTGGTGGTGTTTGTAGATGAGCAAACAAAATAATGAATAACGGAAGGAGATCCTTGGTACATGAAGAGCATGCCACTATATATGCAACCATGGTGTATGAATTTTGACTCGACAAAAAAGCAGCCGTATGATACTCCAGTCTGGGTTCGTTTGTACAATTTACCAATAGAATATTGGGCTGGAGACTGTTTAGAAAAGATTGGTAGGTCTTTAGGAACTTTACTGGAAGTGGACTCAAGAATTTTGGAAGGTGATATGTATAAGTTTTCCAGGCTTCGTATTGCTGTAATTGAACCTTTACCACACAAAATCTGTCTCATGGTGAATGGGGAAAGATGGCTACAGGATGTTGAGATTGAAGAACCACACTTCTTTTGTGTATATTGCGGGGATAGGAGCCACAATGTTGAAACTTGCACAAAAAATGTAAAGGTTTGGAATGAACAGCCATCTGGAACTACCCCATCCCAAACCATCACAACTAAGCCAAATCCTATTAAACAAAAAACACAACTAACTGAAGCAATTGACTCAAAAGAATGAGTTCAAAAGAAAGGCACCCAATCCCCCATCAATTCTCATAGAAGCAATGTGGGGATGGCTCCGCATACCCAATTATCCTCCCTAGGGAAAGAAAATCCACCTTTCATGAGTGCAGTGGCAGATGCAGATAGTGAAAATAATGACCTAGAAAATAATGACCTAGATGCCTATGATGATGATGCATTGGACATAATAGATGAGAGATGTATTTCCCAGTTGATAATTAATCATTTGGGTCTAGGAAAAATTGGCAACACGGGAAACCTAAGAGGGAGGAAATCCCTAAAACAACTTAGGGAAGAAGAAGCGGCGGCCAAGAAATATACTAGCATCACCAAATTTATGAGTACCAAGGGAGGAGCAGCCTCCCTTGGGAAGCAATGAGGATTACTACATGGAATGTTAGGGGCCTAATGGCCCCTAACAAATGACACCTGGTTAGGCGTCAATTGTAGAAAATTGTAAGTAGTATTATTCTGTTGCAAGAAACAAAGCTAGTAGACGAAGAATGTGCAAAATTCTTAAAATATTTTCAGTACTGGGATGGCTCTTTTCAAAATTCGGTTGGCACAGCAAGTGGCTTAGGACTTTTATGGAAGGTGGCAGAAGTCTCTGTGGATGTTTTTTTTGCCTCTATGAATTGGATGGCAGAAAACGCATTTGATTTAAACCTGAATAAAAGGCTTTTTATTTATTATAAATGTGTATGGCCCAACAAAAATAGTTGACAAATATGTACTATGGTGCTCTATGTCATAATTCGTACTTTCCCATCTAGAAACTTCACTAATCAGAGGAGGAGATTTTAATGCCTTGATTTATCTGACAAGAGTGGTGGCATTAGGAAGGTGCCGCAATCCATCCTAGATTTCAGAGCATTTGTAGGGGATTGTGGGCTGGTGGATTGCCCAACGGACAACATAATTTTTACATGCACAAATCATCGCAAGGACTTCACGGCTATTTCAGAAATATTGGACTGGTTCTTATTATCACCCTACTGGATTGAAACAGGAGTAAAGCTGGCTGCCAATATATTGCCTGTCTCAATTTTAGACCACTTTCCTATTGAACTGTCAATAACATATGGGCAGGCAATAGAGAAATCAAATTTCAAGTTCCAAAACATGTGGTGGCAGGATCCGAATATTCTTCTACTTCTAGACCAATGGTGGAAAGAATTGAAGGTAGGTGGCTCAATTAGCTTTATACTAGTGAAGAAACTAAAGCTAATTAAACAAAAACTGAAAGAATGGAACAAGACATAGTTCCAGAACATTTTTTTGGATAAGGCAAAATTGGAGATGGAACTGGAAGCCCTTAGTGAGGCGATAATAAAGAAAGGCATGACAAATGAAGAATATACAAGAGAAAAGCACCTGAAAGAAAGACTAGGTGAGCTGCTAAAAAGGGAAGAGATTTACTGGAGAGACAAATCGCGAGAAGTTTGGCTAAGCGAGGGGGATTCCAATTCCAAATTCTTTCATGCATCTGTTCTAGCCAAGAGGGCGGAAAACAAGATAGAAGAGATCCACGATTGTGGGGGCTGGGTTGTAAGTGGTGGGGAGGTAGTTGGCTTGGCAGCGTGTGAGTTATTCTCGAAATTGCTTGGGGGACCTCACAACCAAGAGTTGAATGCAGATTTCCTGGATCCTGTTACGCCTTTAATCAGTGAAGAAGATAACAAAAGATTGTGTGCACAAGTATCAATGGAAGAAGTGCATAAGGTGCTATTTCAAATGCACCCTGACAAGGCTCCAGGGCCTGATGGTTTCCCCACAAGCTTCTTCCATAAGTGTTGTAGTTTCATGGGTAACGAGTTATGGAAGTTTGTTGAAGAATTTCACAAAACTGGTCAATTTGTTAAGGATATTAATAATTCGATAATAGCTTTGATCCTAAAGAAGCAAAAATGCACATCATTCAATGAATTCAAACCTATCTCACTGTGCAATACATTATATAAGATTGCAACTAAGGTGCTAGCTAATAGGTTAAAACCTACTTTGGAGAAGATCATTTCGGTAGAACAAAATGGCTTTGTGCCTGGCAGAGAAATTTCAGACAGTATACTTATCATCTCGGAGGCAGTACATACACTCTGTTCAAGCAAAAAGGTGGGGATGATTATAAAACTAGATGTTAGAAAAGCCTATGACAAGGTGAGTTGGCCGTTCCTGATGGGAGTTATGAAAAAGTTAGGTTTCAGCAATCAGTGGTGCAGACTAATCTTCCAATGCATCTCCATAATGAGATTTTCTATAGCAATTAATGGATCACTTCAAGATTTCTTCAAAGCAACAAATGGGCTTAGGCAAGGTGATCCACTCTCACCCTTCCTCTTCATCATCCTGGAAGAATCCTTTAGCTATGCTATAAAAAACTATAGAATGCAGGGGCGTTGGCATGGAATAAGTGTTGCCCCTAATACTGAACCAATCACCCACGTTCAATTTGCGGATGACACATCCTTCCTAGGGGAAGCAGGCATAAAAGAAGCCAGAAGTATAAGTAAGGTGATGGTGGACTATGAAAAAAATTCAGGGAAAATAATGAACAGGGATAAGTCTTGTGTCCTATTCTTCAACACAAGGGGCCAACTGCAGCAAGCGGTCATCTAAATCTTGAAAATTCATGTTGGGAAATTACCATCCAAGTTCCTTGGTGTACAAATTTTTGAAGCCTCATGTAAAGCTAGTCATTGGAGCGAGGTAGTGGAAAGATTCTAAAACAAGGCGATGGCATGGAGAAATAACTGGCTCACTCTGACAAGAAGGATCACCATGACCAAAACAGTTCTAGCGGTAGTTCCTATATTCACAATGTCTTGCTTGGAAGCATCAGTTAAAATAGAAAAAGCTCTGGAAGGAATTATGAAAAAGTTTTTGTGGGAAGGTTCAAAAGAGGAAAAAAAATACTTTAATCGGATGGGAGTCAGTCTGCATGTCAAAGGATGAGGGCAGAGCTGGGTTGCGTAAAATGCGGCTACAAAATAATGCACTAGGTGAAAAACTGATATGGAAGATGTACAAAAGGCTTGATAAACCCTGGTGCAAGATTCTACAAAACATATACTTGGACAATGAAGACCCATCTTGAATACTAACGGTCGATAATCTTGATGGCGGATCAACTGCATTGAAATTCATATCAAGCTATAGGCACATAATAACAACACACCTGTCATGGCGGGTTAGAGATGGGAAAAAAGCTTCATTTTGGATGGACTCATGGAATGGCCACCAATGCTTGGTGAGAATGTTTGATCTTGATCAATATCTAGATCATCTTCACTCCACTTTTGGCACAAAGGTGGCAGATTATGTTAGTACAAACAACAACTCAACTTACGGTATGTACTCTTGGATCAAATTTTCATCCCCACAAATCCCAAAAATATTGACTACTGAGATATGCAAGGAGCTCGATAATAGCCCGATAAGACTCTTTGATCAGGAAGACTCAATTTTTTGGTGTGGGGCATCTTCTGGGGAGTATTCCACCAAACTAGGCTACCAAATTCAGCTAAAGCAAAGTAAAGACAAATCCTGGATGGCCAGAATCTGCTGGAAAAAAGAGATCCTGCCGAAGGCCGAGGCTTTCTTATGGACTGCTCTCCATAAACGATGCCTAACTACTAAGCGACTGAAGAGACTAGGTATTCTTGGCCCATCATGGTGCATCTTGTGTAAACAAATAGAAGAAGACTTAGATCATCTACTCCTATCCTGTCCGTATGCTGCATTCTATTGGGATAAACTGTAGATAGACTTCAATCTTATTAGACCAAGACATTATAAACTTTGGGATTTTCTGGCAAGCTAGCCGATCATGTGCAAGTTCAGATACTAGAAGGGAATCTGGTGCCTTGCACCCTCATTGATAGTTTGGCACATCTAGAAAGAAAGGAACAGACGTATTTTTAAAGGTACATCTCTGACACGGGAATTCCTCATTGAGAAGATTTAGTTGGCAATCATAGAGACTGCGAATAATAGGATAAACATGGGAACCAAGTCAAAATTCTCAAGGTGGGATGAGGAAATCATGAAGAAATGGAGTGGGATCAGGATACCTACTCTCTGTCGACTACACAAACCAAAAGTGAATAGGAAAGAGATTTTTTGGACTCATCCGGTTCGGCTAAAATGGAAAATGAACTTTGATGGGGTGGCAAAAGGCAACTCGGGCAATGTAGGGGCATGATGCATAATTTGAAATCTCCAAGGTGAATGTGTGTGGGCAGCTTCAAAAAATCTTGGGATATGTACAAACAACATGGCTGAAATGGAAGTATTATGGCTTGGTCTACAAATTTTCATTGAGAAGGGTATTGAAGAGGTCGAGATCGAAGGAGATCTGCGCTGCTCTGCATAAATGCAATAATTTCTGGAAAATCACAAAATTGGAAAATGCATGACTGGATCGGTCTAGTAAGGAAATCTTTAGGTAGGTTAATAGAGTACACATTATCGAATGTTTATAGAGAGGAAAATCGGGCAGCTGACCTTCTAGAAAATTTGGGTGTAAGGCAAGCCGAAAAAGTAGTCGTGGGTTCAACATCTGTACCATGGTCGGGTCTACAAGAAATTATTTTATATGACTCTCTGGGCTGTCATGCCTCATCTATTGTCCACACCCATGCCCAAGAAGCCCTCAGAATGTGAGTTTTAGCAGAGGGTACTGGTGGTTTAGATCTCGGGTGATTTAGACCACTCAGTGACTATTGGGTATCTGCAATCCATGGGTTTTTTAAGTAAACCTTCCACGCTTACTTAATGTTGGTACCCTGCCCACTTTTCTTCTGCAAGCGGATGTCTTGGGGTGTGGGGTGTGAAACAAACATGGTGTTTCAATTCAGGGTTCTCTGCCAGTGTGCTAAGGAAGCTCTCCCAGCTCAGTGCAGGCATTTGTTCCTAGTCCAAAACCAGGAAATACTAAATGCTATTGTTGGTCTGCTTTCCTGCCTTCTGAGTGAAAATCAACATTGGTGTGATGGGAAGTTGCTTGAAGTTTTGATCAGCATTTTGGTGGACATCACTGAGTCCAAGGAAGCTGTGGTGGCACAGTTAGACAGGCTTGTGGTGCCAATCTATATTCATGCTGTCACTAATGCTACGTTAGAGCTAAGGACGAAAGAATGGGTCAGTCTTCTCAGAGTCTACTTTGATCCTGCTATTCTGAGCAATGATGAAGGTAATAGCAGTGATGCGGGTAATACCAAGCATGAGGATCTTCTCAACTTCATGTACAACGCATGGGAGGTCTTCTGAATGGGAGTCAGGAATGGGGATCTAGTGGCATTTGCAAGATACATGGATTCTGACCTCTGCTGGTTAGGGAAGGGCAGCCTCAACAAGCTCGTCAGGATGGTATATCAGCTTATGAATGTTTAGGAATGTCTAGTTTGGAGTCAACTTTCTGGGTTGTTTTTGGCATTCTCCTGCCTAAATTCACTACTATATTTGGGAGTTACCCCCTTATTTGGTAGCACTCATCAATAAAAAATAAATAAAAAATATAATATATATTAATATATAATAAATATATTTTTGAAAACTACATGATCTACATTTAAGGGTATTTTAAATTTTTTTTAAATGTTATTTACATTAGTAGGATTTATTGAAACTTCAATTTTTTCAAATAATTTTTTTTTTTGGTAAATTGGACTCAAAGTGGTGCTCCATATATTTTTAGCTAATACTTTTAGTTGAAAAAGTTGTGGAAGTATCTAACTTAGCTAGAATGAATCTTACTAGGTCATATGTTTGACCAAAATTGACTTTTAGTTTGAAATATTTAAATTCAGTTGTACTGATAAGTTGGTGAAAGTGTGACACAACTTTGTGCTTTCACCCTCTTATACTATATATAATATTAATATATGAGCTATATGCTCTTTGCTAAAAAAAAAAGGAGATTTAATCTTCCAATATATACATATATATTTATTATATTTAATATAAAATCATTAAACTTATTTTTTTCAATTTCTAATACAATTTTAGATGCTAGTCATTTTTTTTAAAGGTAAATGTGGCCTTTGGAGCTATGCCCTTTTATATTTAAGTAATAATTTTGCAAAACCTTTGCTACCCATAATTTTAAATAGTTAAAAATGTATATACTATTCGTCAAGCTCTCATACTAGGTTCAGTAAAAGAATATTTCTATCATATTATACTATAATTTAAATATTTTGAGTGCATGAAGACACTTGAAGATCAATCACTAGAACTCACTACTTTCCCCCCTCTCTCTTATCTGCATTCTCATCTTTGTCTCCTTTTTGTTGCAATGAATGGTAATGTTTCTTAGTAGGATGTGGATGGCATTGAAAACACTTTTCACTTGCTCTTGAGGCTATGTTTTGGTCATTCTTCATTGATTATTCAACATTGCTTTCAAATCTCCTAGTGACACACTCACAAGTCCTTCCCCACAAATAAGGAGGATAGAATTTTTTTGTTCATGATGATGCCAAGTGAACCAAGGGAAACACATTGCCCACATCTGTTGCCTCTTTTCTTCTTTTGTACACCATGATAGAGTTCTTTAATTTTCACTTTGTATGTAAACCTCACTGATATATACTAAATCCATTATCACACATCCTCTCTACGTAAATCCATCATATTGGATGGGAAAATGGAGAAATTAATACTATTGGATCTATTGGTGATCTTGGTTGTAGGTCTGAAATCCCTAAGACTAGATAGTCTCCTAAGTGTCAAGGATATCAAACCTAGGGAAAATATCATAAAATCTAAATTTAGATTGGGATTTAAGAGCCGATTATTAAGGTGGATAAAATCTCCTTCATTTCTAACTCTATTAAACCAAAGGAGGTTCCCTAAAATATTACAATAAATATCTATCAAGAGAATTTCTGATCAAGATATACATCTCTTCTATATCAAAAGCGATAATCAAATCTCCTTTTCATTTGATTGGCATACTTCCTGTCGTATTGCATTTGTATTGTTTTGTTTTTCCATGCTCAATCCCATGTCTATTTTTTTTGGATTGATTGACCGCTCTGCCCGGCTCCACCTTTTTTGTTTGATGGAGTTTCAGCATCTTTCGAAAAATACACCCAACATTTTCCTTGATCTACACGGAAACTGAAAATTTGTAGAATTCCCAGCAAATTACCTCAATCAAATAAAAAGAAGATTCGTACAATTACTGCGAATGCAAAACAAAGTACAGTTTTGTATTGATTTTCCACGCTTGGTCCCATCTCCACCTTTTTTGTTTGTTGGAGTTTCAACATCCTTAAAAGAAGGCACCCATCATTTTCCTTGGTCTCCATGGAAATGGAAAGCTGTTGAAAATCAAGTAAATTACAACTGTAATCGATTCTGCATATCTAGTAATTGTGGAATGCGGACAAGAATAAAAAGAAGACTTGACAGCACGCAGACCGTTTCAATTATTCTAAGACTATCGTGCCACTTGCTTATCTCTGTCATAGGTAATAATGCCAAAAATAAAAAATGGTCAAAATCAGGCCAGAAAATTGCAGGCATTATTTTAAATTGCCGATGGATGTTGATTGTTAAACAAACAATTAATTCAAAACATAAGATTTTGAGCAAAATCTGATTCTTTAGTATTTGCAATTTTTCTTATATTAATTATTATTTTAATAAAATCATTTAATGGTAATCGTTAACTTAAATTCAGCTTTGAGATGTAGTCATAAATATAATTCAAAATATAGAATTATTATCATTCATATATATATAATCTTAATATATTTAGTATTTATTAAAGAACATTCTTGTTAAAATTCTACACATGAAAGGTGCAAATTCAATCTAAAGAGTTTGGAGTTGGAGTGTATTTCATAGAATTCGGAGTGCATGTACAATATTTCTAATAGAAAATTTGTGCAATTTTAGGCAATTGATTAATAAAATCACCAAACACATAATATGAATGATAGTCACAAATAAGAACTTCTATTTAAAATGCACAATCAGCCCTTGTCAAAGATTCACCTTTATTATCTATGTATCATTTTTTTTCATTCACAATTAAGTACATATGTGGATCTCCAAAAAGTAAATTTAAAATAAAACTATTATGTGATAAATTTATGACTAAAATAAACTCTTAAATTATTAACAGCTAGAAAAAAAAGAAAAAAAAATGTTTTATGGAATTTAATTATGTAGATTGATCTATATTTTATGAGTAGTGGTTCACAAAAATATATTTTTCCTAAGATTGAATGGTTGACTTAGGACTCATTATATCTAAGTGATGTTTCCCATAGAGGTGATGCATAATAATTTACTAGGAGGTCTCATGATTAGAATAATCTCTTTTTTATTAGTTCATTTCTTTAATTGTCACATGTGTCTCTCATAGACGAAATCCAAAAACATCACTCTATATAATGCACATAAATAATCTTCCAATAGTTTAAGCTTAGTCCAAGAGTGAAATTAGTCATATATTAATGATTTATATTAAACAATGGTGTGAAAGTGAAAGGCCTAGTGGGAGAGTAGCTTGTTAGGGTATATATTACAAATACCACATGTAGCATCATAAATTGTCGCTCTTGAAAATTTCACACTAGCTTCAACTTTCCCCTATGTGCTTGGACCCATTTGTGCTATCAATTTGCTTGTTTTATGATCATATCCAGAAAATCAGAGTTAAATTGGGGATATCAATTATTATTTATTTAACGACATTTAAAAGCACAAAATAGTTATGTACTAGGGCTCTAGTGCTCCTATACACCTATTTTGCCATCAATTTAAATATTTCATTTTGACATTTTAACATTTAGAAATTTGAATTCACTTGTTGGCTATCAATAATTATTTTGTGGGAACTAAAGAAATACATATAAATTATACAAGTTTTTTTCCCCATTTGAAATCATACCATTTTGAAGTAATAACTAAGCATCCTAAAAATTATTCATGAGAAAAAATTGTAGGATTATTATAGCATTATTTTAGTCAAGTATCATGTTAACAATGCATCAAATTTTCATATGATTTTATTCATGTTTCATGTCCATTTGTTTTGTGAGCACTAACCGTTGTAGGAAATCAAATAAACTATCCAATTCTCCTTGAAAGTGGTGAGTACAATGACTTCAATCCATCAAGGGATGCAAATCTGAGTGGTAAGTTGCAACACTTTTCAATTTATCATTCTTTTATCCATTTTCCTTTGCTTGACCTAGGGTAAGAATTCTTGAACGTCACCATAGCCATTGTGGAGGTATAAATACCAAAATAAGATTTGAATTAGGAAATCCCCTATAGAACAACCCTTTCTCTCCTCTTTTGTGTGCATGTGACAGATCTAAAGAAAAATTGGGGAAATATTGAAGACCTAATTACTCAATCAAGCATTCAAGCCTCAAGTGTCAACAAATTAGGGAAAGTGGAATTAATCATCAATAGAAAAAGTTCCAAAATTGAGTATAGAAAGAAATAACCTACAAAAAATGGTCAACTAATATTTGATTCATGATTTTGAAGGTTTGCATTTCTAGGTCTAGGGTGTTAGCTCCCTTGTCCAACCAGTTTGTGCTCAAATTTATTTGCTAGGTTTGTTTTTCTTCGCACTTTTCTCTTCTTTAACTCTTTTCTATGTTTCTATTTTGTACTTCTCTGAAATCATAATAGTTTATAGTAGTTGCATAGTTAACCTAAATACACATTTTCATCTTTAAATCCAACCAATTATTAATCAATCATGTTCAACTACAAAATGAAAGAACCAAAACCTTCATCCACCATTCAAGCTCTTCCATTGAGGTTAGTAGCCAAGTGGGTGTTTGTGATCAATTTTGGTTCCTTCCATTGTGATGTAGGAGAAGGTTTGATTTAGACCTTGGATCCTATTTTCCTACATCACATTTTTGTGAACTACTGCTCATTACTTTAAAACCTTCTTAATTTAAAGGTAATTTTAAATTTTGAATACAATTTGCGAATTTTCCATTCATGTATGCATATTTTAATAAAAATAATTACAAAATTATACAATTCCAATGTGTTTCCCATTTCAAACAATCAAACAATGTTTTTTTTCTATATTTTTGAGAAAAATCAGTTAATTACTATATTTTGAATTTTATAATTATATTTTGAACATTTTACATTGCTTTAAAAACATAAATTTCATACAATGATTGTATCCCATATATAGAAAAAATAGGGTTTTGTGCATTTCCAGAAATCTATTTACATTTAGATCTCAACCTCTATAACTTAAGATCACCAAACACATAAATTTGTTTCCATATTTTTAAAGCATTAGGTGAACCCACAATAGTGGTTTTCAATTTGATGGAGGAAGGAAAACTGAGAAAAAATGGCCCCATGGCAAAAATAATGGTTTTAGGGGTTCAAATTAACCTACACGCTCGACCGAACCCAAAAGGGGTTTGCTGGAACTAGGGTTCAAGTGAACCCATTAATCACTGGGCCCAAATTTCCCACCCAAAAAAAAAAAGGAAATGCTTATTGAAGGGTGGTTTCCCAAACTAGGGTTGGCGAACCCCTAGGGTTTCGTATGAACCCCCTTATTCCTCATTCTCCTCTGAAACACATTTAAAAAACCTAAATTTTATGCTTCAAAGCTCGGTTGAGGATGAAAATGGAGGAGTCATCACAAACCCAAATGGAATTAGGTATCCTTGGAACAAGCTATCCAACAAATATAATTTTAATATGTTTGATTTTATTATGTATTTGTTTTTAGTTTTATTAAGCATCGTTTTCATCAAAATGAAGGTCTATGTTTTGCGTGGAAATGGATTGCACCAAATATTGAAGTCCTTGATCCAACAAAAAATATTGTATTTCAATATATACAAAAAGTTACACATTATATAGTTATTGCTATGCGAATTGTAATTGGTTTGACTTGAAACTTGATTAAAAAAATCAATAAAACTATCTAACCAAGTGGAAGCACTAGATATCAAAGTTACAAATCTAAATTCAAAAAGAACTAGAATTTTTTCCTTCATGGAAGAAAACTTATGCATTATTAATGCGTCACTTTTTAAAATGTTGTTTTGAAAAAAAAGAATTTTGTGGGAGATGGAAAATGAAGTGCAATCTAATTCCAAAATTTTGAAAAATAATTTTTAGAATCTATAGAAAAAAATGTACAAGACTCTAGTTTTGCATCATCTTCAAATTTGTCATGGTTTAGCCACTATAGGTGCCTGAATGTGAAGATTTAGTTAAAAATAATAATTTTAGTGTCTAGTTTGGCCAAAAATTGTAAACCACTATTTTGGGATCACCCCATTGGAATTTAATTCCTCCAATCTAGGGCACAAAATTTTGAACATAAGTTTTCACTGATTTCAAAGGTTTAATGTCAAGGATTAGTGTCCATGATAACATGTAGTTCTCACTGTTGCCTAAAGTGGATTGCTAGTTGAACAATGAATGTAATCGTAATTGAATTATTGTTATCAAAATTGCATTTTGAGAAAAATGAATCTTAATACTTACAATGTGATTGAAATATCATGCTTTCCACTATTCATGTTGATAGAATTAATCTAGAAGTCTGATCTAGAATGTTTCAGGTTTGTTACTCAAGGCAGACAGATTTCTTTGGCAATACAGTTATGTTTTGTATTCCCTTCCAAATACGAATTTGACTCCATGGTTTGAATGGAGGCTACATCTACACATGTTTTATCATATTAAAAGTTTTTGAAACTTATATTCAGTATGCAAAAGTATTGAAGTGACAAAAGGGTCATTGTGCTTATCAGTTAATGAGTTGGTATTCTAAAATGATGCAATAGAGGTTTGTAGTGTGCACCCTCTAGAGATAGAGTGTGGATGACCATTGGGACTAGATAGGTTCTCATTGTGAACCACAAGGTGTTTTCCTTCTTGTGGGCTATTGGACGTGGCCTATTACATGTTCAAACAAATTTGTTTTAGGAACTGTGCAACAATGACTAGTAGCATGATACATCTGGAGTTTACATGGGGAGTTAAAATAGGTCCTGATTAAGAACCCTATGGAAATGTGCAACATCATGTTGATTTGGCAGCAACAAGTTTATTTTACGACTTTCCCATTAAACGTTACACGTAATTTGAATTTAGGTCCACCCTATGTCTTCTTGCTTAATTTTAGATCCCTCGTTGACATGTATTGATGTTAATGTAATTTCTTGTATATAGTTTAGATCTTAGTTCACATGATATGTGTGGATGTATGTTTGATTGAGTGTAAGGAAGTGAGCGAGTGTGAGATAAGTTAAGTGAGCAAGTGTTACTCAATGTGAGTTGCATCTCAATTATTATTCTTCATCATTAGAAGATCATAAGGGGTGTAGGAGTGTATTTGAAATTTAAAGATCAAGTCTTGTGTAAGCTGTGTAATCAACATTGAAGTTCCGCAAGATTTATCTTTGTAATCCTATATATTTTTTGTTCTACAAATTGAGTTGTTTCTTAAATATTTGTAGAGGGGATTGGTGTCTCCATTAGGTTGGTACCTACAAATACATCAAGGATTGGTGTCTCTTCTAGGTTGGTGCCTACTTCATGATTGTATCTAACTCATGTTTATGTGAGGTTGGATTTGGATAGTAGTTCTAAGAAACTCTTCTCACCATGTTTTTTTCTCATTTTGGGTTTCCACATATATATGGGTGATCCTACAATACTAGTTTATAATTTCTGGGAGATATTGATTTTGCTGAAATCACATATTTTTAGATAATATAGTGATTTAAGCCTTGAAAAGTTCCATTCAAAGAATTCCAATTGAAGAGGGTTTGATCGAGAAGAGGGTTTAGTCAAACTACCTTCAATGAAACCTCATATGGATAGAACCACGCTAGTTTTAAACCATACCTATAACAGAGTCTCCTTTACACCTATCAAAATGCTAATAAAAAACCACTTTTGATTTAACTTTTAGGGATCAAATGAATTCATTTAAAATTTATTTTTTGTAAAAGTATAAAGCCTTATTATAAACTTTCCAAAAGTATAATTTTAAATAAAATTTAATTTTATTATTAATATTTTTCGTCCTTTCTTGTGAATGTAGGTTTTCACCGAAAAATCAAGCTCTCTGTTCTGCACATGTGGAAAAATAGAAGATTATCATTTTTTTTTTTTAAAAATATGAATGCACTAGATATTGAGGTCCTTGATCCAACAAAAAAATTAAAATTGAATTTGCTTACATACAAAAATGTTATATTGGCTATACAGTCTGCTTATATTGTAAATTGTAATTAGTTTGACTTTGAAACTTGATTAAGGAAAAAATATTCAATAAAACACTACGAAACAAAATGAAGGTGCTAGATATCATAGTTACAAATCTAAATTTGAAAAAAATATAATTTTATCCTCCATGGAAAAAAGGTTATGTTGCATACGGTAAAAGAAGTGCAATCTAATTCGAAAAGTTTTGAAAAATATATATTTAGAATCTACAAACAAAATGTCACAAATCACTAGTTTGCATCATCTTCAAATTCCTCACAGTTTTGCCGTTATAGGTGCCCGAAAGTGACGATCTAGTTAGAAAAAATCAGTTCATTGTCCAGTTTGGCCAAAAATTGTAAACCGGTATTGTGGGATCACCTATTTATGGTGTTTATTGTGTGAATGTGTACTTCTATGATTGATTGGTTGATAGTAGTTATTTTTCTTTATGTTTCATGTTTGAATATACATGTTAAAGTAAATAGTTTTAAATACATTTGATCTACTAATTCACTCCCCTCTCTTAGTAGATTGTGTGCCCTTCAATTGGTATCAAAGAAAAGTTCCATGAAGAAGCTTAACAACTTGAGGTTGATTTAGGATGGCACACTCAGTGGCTCAAGAAGGATTGTCTGCAAATAAGGCGCAACTCTTAGATGGGTTAAATTATGCTTTTTGGAAAGTAAGGATAGAGGCATACCTAATGACCCAAGGTTTGAGGTTTGGAAATTGAATGCAGATGGATATGAAATCCCTAAAATTGCTCTAAAAGATCAGTCTAAAAAGAGGGCTTGTGAAAATAGTGCTAAGTCAAGGAATGCTATTTTATGTGATTTATCTAACTCCAAGTTTGTGAAGATCCAATGATGTAGGACAGAAAAGGAAGTATAGGATAAATTGCACAACATCTATGAAGGTGATCACAAGGTCAAAGAAGCAAAACTTTAAACTAATTGAGGTCAATTTGAAAGTCTAGAGATGAACATGAAGAAAAAATTACCATATTTCTACTCTAAGTTGATGAAGTTGTCAAGTGTATCAAAGGTCTAGGTGAAGGATTGAAAGATAGTATGATTGTGAAAAATATAACAACACTATAAATAGAAATTTAGAAATTGGTCAATAGTTCTATGCTTGACAACATTTTGATCCAACTAGTGCTACTCTCAATTTTCCTATAGTTCAAAGAACAAAACGTTCTACCAACATTTGGTAGGAACATCACAACAACGTGACCTTGTTAGATTGGCCTAGACTAACCTTAGAGATTCCATATTTCTCTTCACAGTAATATACTATTTATATAATAGATTTGTGCTATTTAAACTTTACAATATATTTATTTCTAATAAAGATGTATAAATAATATGATTAATCTTTTTAAATGTAAGATCTTTCTAATTATATAAAAGTTCACTTCCCTCACTTTGTAACAATATTTCTTATTATTTTATTTATTTCAATATTTTAAATAAATTTTTATTATCATTAAGTAAAATTAATCATTTTGATTTATTTAATCAATTTTATTATTTCTTTATTAGGGGAGAGGGGCCTATAGTGGAGCACCCTAACTTCAGGCTTCTAATTTTTTTACATAGAAATTTCAAATCA
>VDFB02193014.1:0-10796 GCA_007258455.2 Sequoia sempervirens
TGGAAGCATACTGACAAGAACGTTAAGCTCAAGTTTCAAGTTATTCACCTCGTTTGACTTCAAATTGGCTGGAAAGACTCAAACCCTAATTTCAAACTTGGCCAAATTCATGTTGAAGCTTGCAGACGGGAACGTCCCCAGGAAGCAGACCATAGAAAAGAGACAGACGGAGAGAGAGAGAGAGACACAAAAACCAAAGCCAAAATGACCAGAATGGAGCAAAATTAGGGGTCCCCATCTTGAATGGGGCGATGTGTGAAAAGGTCACAACAAAACCATAAATGTTAATTTTTTTCTATTTATATGTTATTGCAACATTCTTTAGATTCATAAATTGTCTTTATCACAATGTCAACTGAAATGCTAGTTAGAAGGGACCCTTGTTGGAAACATGCCATCATTGGGCAAAAGAAAGGAGAGATCACTTGTTTTCATTGCAAACAAACTTTGGTTGGGGGAGGCATTAATAGTTTAAAATACCATCTTGCACATATACCATGCCAAGATGCTAAACCATCCCCAAAAGTGCCTGCTAAAGTTATGTGTGAAGTGCAAATTCAATTAGAAATCTTTGAGTGGCTAAAAGAACTAAAAAATAGGCACAAAGAGGAGATGGCAGCCATTGGTGGAACTGGAGAGTCTTCTTCTTCCATTCCTCCATTTTTCCATCTTTGGGTAGTGGTAGTAGTAGTGTTAGCATTGGGCCTAGAGTTTGTGTGAAATATCCCCCTTAGTTTCTTTTTTAATTTTTAACACACAATGTTGCATCCGTTAAGGTTAGCTCAATAAACATAACCAGCTGAAAGGTAACCCTTCACTTTCTGATCACCAAGATCCCGATGTGGGCGAGGTGAGCATACGGTGTGAGGGGATCGTTAGAAGAAATCTGAAAATGAAGTATGTAATATCCCTTCCTACTTCTGATCTAAATTTTTGTCCTCAAGGAATATCGTAAAAGTTACCAAAATGCGAAACAAAGATCTTGGTTACTGTGACCTTCTAACACTTTAGGATTTTTCACCTAAAGGAGAGAGATAGACCAAAATGTCAATGTTCACACTTCTTAAACCACTGTAGAATTCCTTACAAAATTTGGCCTAAGTTTTCCTCAAGGAATATTGTCAAACACTTCACTTACAATCTCTTAACTAGTTGTTTTTGAGATTTTAGTTTGCTTGCTTGTCTTCAAATGACTTCAAATAAAATCTAATACCTTGCAAATTATCTCTACAATATCTAGATAATGAACTAGATACAAATGCAATCTCTTTTGGCTTTTTAGATGCGGAACATATAAACCTACTTGAAAAATACACTCCTACAACCAACTGACATTTTTACAAACAATTGGCATACAATCTAATATGCTGGAAATGAATGCTATTATATTGACATTACATCAAACATATTGCATGCAACTTATGACTCCTTTATTAATATGTCTTTTCCAATACAATGCTTATACAATAGTCAAGACTCTTGGCTTTACAATATATATGCAATACAATGCCTAAGCCTGATATGAATATTCACCTACAGCAGTACTAAAGATATCAATGCAAAATGACTAAATGGAATGCAAGAACCTGGTTATTGCAGCGCTTGATGTTGAGGAAGGAATGTGTTACCAAACCAAATTTTTTGCTTCATCAAGGCATTTTGCATTAAAAATTTCAAACCTTGCTAAAATGATGTGAGAATTCAGTTTCCGCAATATCAAGCATGGAGTTTTTGTCAATATTTGGTCAGTCAAAGTCAGTTATATTGAACAGAACCTGAAGTAGAGACTCAGAATGGAGCTTTTCACAATGGAGGAGCATCTCACGACGGCGTTTCATGTTGCACATGATGATTTCAATGATCAAAACAGAGTTTTCAATGGTCAATTTATGAAGATTTTTCAAAGGAAAAGTCAGAAAGTGCAAGTATAGCTCAGGGGCGCCCAGCTTGTTGGAGGTCGAGATCTTGTTTAAAATGCTCAAGCATCCAGTCAATCTCTTCAGAATCAGTCTGGCTATCTGTCGAGCTATCCAGCAAAGCTTTTCGAGACCCACAGCTCCGGCAAATAACGACAGAAGTTGAAATTCCTAAATTTCCAAATGTGAGAAATTTGCTCTTTTCAGGCAAAAGCGCGCCTCTAGCCTGAGGGCGCCCATCTTGAAGAGGGGGTAAATCTTGGGCGTTTTTGATGACGGATACAGTCAATTTGTTCTCGACTCAGTCCGCCATCCAATCCAGATATCAAGTATAATCATTCGAAGCTCGCATCTCGATGGCGGCCGTCCGAAGATCACTTTGAAATAGAGTTTTCACGCTTCTCGAAGCCCGGCTTGTTCCTGCAAGTAATGTTCTGTGGCCGGGGTTTAAAGGACCCTTCAGATGGCGAATTTGCGTACGTAGTCTTCCTAACATCGCTATCACTAAGCCTAGCTCTACGCACCATCCACCACGATCCGGACGCCCGTGTGATCGTGGTGGAGATTCTACTGCTAATGTAATTTCACTGCGGGACCAACAAACAATTTTCAAGCATTTACAAAATTCAAAGGCACCTGTAGCCTTTAGGGTCTGCCGGGGATGAGTCTGCTCGCTCAAAGTCTTCACCACCATGATGAATCATTTTATCCATAGTTGGAAAAATCCCCGGGCCCCAAGGAAAACTCACAAAGGAAAATTGAGAGTTTTTAAAACCGCCAAACTCTAAAAACTCGCAAAACTCGGGAAATGAAAAAATTGCTTAATTTTCATTAAAAACACATTTTTTTTGCAAAATTCAATGACAAGATGAATCCAATGAATCCATAAATGAGTACAAAAGTGTTTTCTATTAATTTTGATTGACTTTAATGTAAATTAATTACAAAATCGCATTCTCATGCGGAATCCCGATGGCTAAAAGCCTGAAAGTCTAATACATGAAAACAGTAAAACTAGAACTAGAAGCAAATACTAAAGTTCTAAACAACAACTAAATACAACATGCTAGGCTTTCCTCTTCCCTAGTCTAGCAACAGCTAGGGAAGAAGGGGTGGGTCCTCTAGCCCTGCCACGTGTGCGTGGTGCTAGTGGTGGTGGCTGCGGTGCTACTGCTGCTGGCTCTGGCTCTGGCTCTGGCTGGATCTCATCCAACCCTACATCTCCAACTCCTGATGCACCCACATCCTCCATTGCCTCTCTCTCAAAGTCAAGGATTTCATCTGCACTAAACAATGGAGGCTGCTCCTCTCGCCCTGTCCAATCACTATAAGGATCTATCTCATCTAAGTCAATAGGATCCTGTGATTTTTCTTCAACTCTCTTTATGCGCAACCGAAGGTTGTATTGCACAAAGACCAAGTCATTGAGGCGCTTTTGTGTTAACTTGTTCCTCTTTTTCGTGTGAATGGACTCGAACAAGCTCCAATTGCGCTCACAATTGGATGCACTACAAGGCTGACATAGAATACGGAGGGCAATTTTTTGTAGATTTGGGGTTTTTCCACCCCAATTTTTCCACCAAACATCTGCAAAAAACAAAAACAAAATTGAAGAGTTAGAAAACAAAGTCAAAGACTCAAAAGTCAAAAGTCAAAACACATTTTATCAAATTCTAAGATGCATGTGAAATAAACTTAAAATTTAAAGACTCTGAATTTTATACCTGGTGGCAGAGTGGTTCTTCCTCTAACAGCCAACTCTGAAGAAAAGAGATTACCAGTTGCCTCCCTATATATATCCATCTCCTTGACGATGAGGTCTCTCACTGCAACCTCAGGTTCCATCCTCTGAATGCATGTTGTGAGCCCCTCCATAACCTCTCCATTAGGATCAGAGAAGCTCTCTGAGAAGAGAAAAGAAGGGTTGAGGAAGTACCCTGCTGCATGGATGGGTTGGTGGAGTTGATTGTTCCACCTCCTATCAACAATCTCCCATATGGGATCAAATTTGAGGCTGCCCCCTTGTAATAACTTTTGATGGCCTCCTTGGCCCTATCAATGGCCTCATAAATGTATCCCATTGGGTTTTCATCCCCATCTACCAAGCGGAGGACTCTAACCAAGGGCTCCGACACCTAGATTAAAAATACAAAAAGATCAAAGTTAGAAATTTATAATGAAAGGCTTAAAGTTAAATTAAAAAACATATATTTATATTGAACTTGAGATTAAAATTAAAATCAAAGTTTGGAAGTTACCTTCACGATCTCTGTAGCTTTTTGTGCAAACAAGGGGTCGAAGACTATTGTAGAAATTCTATCTCCTTCGGCCTTCTTTGAATATGAAGAGTCATTCCATGCTTGACTCATGAACATTTGTCTTAGAGAGCCCAAAGAATCCAAAATGCTTTGCAACGTTAGGAAAATTGTTGCAAACCTTGTGGCACCCGATCTCACCAACTCCTTCCCTGGCGTATGCTCTCTCATCAAACTAAGAACCCAAGGGTGATTGTAGATATATTTTGTGATGCTCCTTGCATCATCTACAATCGGTGCCACCCAAACAAGTTTGCCTATGTCCTCCAAAAGAAGGTCAAGGCAATGAGCCACACAAGGTGACCAAAAGAGTGATGGATGTCTACTCTCAAGCATTCTTCCCGCTGTCACATACGCTGCTGCATTATCTGTGATGACTTGCACCACATTAGCAATCCCCACCTCCATCACAACTTCTTCCAACAACGTACACAATGTATCTGCAGTTTTTATCTTGTTGGAAGCATCCATCGACTTCCAAAACACAACTTCACCTTTGGAAGCAACCAAAAAATTAAGGATGGTGCGGTTTCTCCCATCTGTCCACCCATCAGAAAGAATTGAGCAGCCAAATTTTTTCCATTTATTTTTTTGCTCTTCCACCACATGCATTGCCCTTTCGGTTGCATTTGTGAGCAACCTACAAGTACAAAGTAAAATAATTAAATAAGTACAAAATTGTAAGTTATAAACAAAAAATAGCTTGAATTCAACATAAATAATAAATTAATTTAAATTTTAAATGAAAGAACATAAAATTTAAGTTGATTTGTCACTTACTTCCCACTCAAATCTTTGCGAGAAGGTGGCTTGAAGCCTTTTCCCGCAACTGTCAATGAAGTGACCATATTGTGCCAATAGGGACTATTCGCTACATTGAATGGTATGTTATTGAAATACCAAAAATCAGCACATGCCATGGTAGCATGTTCATGCACCTCCTTGTTCCACCCTGTAGCCTCCAATGATACCTGTGCTCCTGGTGTGTTTCTTGGCACAAAAAAACTCTGTGGGTTGCGTGAAGATGAAGGTGGTGGTGGCATTGGCACTCTAGTCGAACTAGAGGACAAGGGGGGCCTAGAGGATGCTGTGGCTGTGGCTGTGGTGGTTGTGCCATGAGTGCGAATCCGTGGACCACGAAGAGAGCCCACAATGCCAACAATATCTGGCTCTGCATCCTCATCTGACTCTATCTCCATGTGCTCAGCCTCGTGCTCCTGAGTCCCATGGGCATGCGCATGTCCACTGGCTATGGCTGCTGCTATGGCTTTTTTAGCCCTCTCCTTTTGCATTTTTTTTTCCTCAGCAAGTGAAAGTAGGGCAAGCATCTCTCTTCTAATCTCTTCTTTGGGCTTCTCACAAACCTTGGCATCACGCTGAGGAATGCCTGCTAGATGGTATTTGAGGCGATTTATGCCTCCATGATATGTTTTTTTGCATTCACCACAAACAACTGTTCCAGGCACTGGCCCTCTGACACCATATTTCCATGTAGGGTCTCTAGCCCCTGCAGGACGAGTGCCTGGAACCCATGATGATGCTGTGTGAGGGGTGGAAGTTGATGGGGTGGGGGCAGAACCTGATGCTGAGCCTGAACCAGAGCCAAAAGCCATTATAGTGTGTAATGTGTATTCACTGATCAATGATCAATCTACACATTCAAAAAATAAGCACAACATATTAGTTTTTTAATATAAAAAAAATTTAAAAACAACCTAAAATCATTAAAACTTAAAAAATCTAAAGCTAAATTCCATTTAAATTGATACAAATGTGCTTAAATGAATTATCAATTAACATTATTAACTAATCTTATCATTCTACACAAAAAATGAACCTAGGTCTGAAAATTTCAAAAAATAGTGAAAAAAATGAAAAAAATCAGCAAAAATCAACAAAAGATTGTGATGAATTTTGTTTTTTGGATTCTAAATGCAAAAAAATTGTTTCTTTGTGCTCTATCATGTCTTTTTTTCAATTTGGAATGAGTATTTTGCAAGAACAATGAAAGAAAATGATTAATCAAAAAAAAAAAACAAAAACAGAAACCCTACCTTTGAATCGAATTTCTCTTCAAAATCCACACAAAATGGCGTTTGAATCTTCTCTCCTCGATGGAAAATCGTTGGAAATGTTATCTCCTTGCTTGGGGGGGGGTTTCAGCTCCTCACACAAAGTATCAATTGATTTTGAAATGAAATGAAGAAGATAAAAGACGTTTTGTGCTTTATCCTCGCAAGACACGAGTTTTGGTTTTGATCAGCTAGGCTTGGCAGCACTAAGAAACCCCATGAAGTTTTACCAAAACTCAAAACTCGAAATTTGAGGGTGGCAAGTTAAACCTCGCGAAAAATCGTTTTGAAAACTCCTGAAGTTTAAAACCGGTGCTCCGGCCTTCCAACTATGCCCAGACTGCACAATTTAATAATACAGTGCAACAGCGCGGTGTTTAATCAGATGAAATTTAGGTGGGTTGCCTCCAAGCACACCTTATATCAATGTAGTCTGAATTCCCACCTGTCACTCATTTGGACTTAAATTGGCGAGGAAGTCAAAACCAGAATTTTCAAATCTTGGGCCAAACTCATGTTTAAACTCAATGGTAGAGACATCCCCTGAAAGCGACGTGCATACAGAAAAGAGAGAGAGACAAAGAAGTCGTTAACGAACGGAAAAGTGTCCAGGGGTCCCTACTTTGAACAAGTGACGTGTAAAGCGCCAACAAATACAATATATTTATACATTTCCATTATAATTAAGTATGTATATATTCAATATACTAAAGAATACCAAGAAGTAAACATTTACACATAATAATAATATATTATATATATGTATATATATACATACACACTCCTAAATTAAGCTTTTATGCTTACGTGTGTATTAGTATATATATATATTATCTAGCAATAAGTTGGTTGAATGTGATCCACCTAAACTAAATGCACTTTGATTATACTTCACAAACATCATCAACAAATATTTATATATGAGATATATTCAAGTACATGTCATCATACTCGCGGACATCCCATTATATCCATCATAAGCACAGTGTTTTGGTGATATGGCTAGGATATGTTTATATGCAAGGGATCCCTACATCATCTACCCATGCAACTTAAGCATAATGCAGAAAATAGGAAGGTTCCAAAAGCCTCAAATAGATAAACACCAACAATGCACTCTAGAAACAAGAGACTTCTACTAATAGACATATCGCTAAGGATGACTTAATTTATTACCTCCACAAACGATCAACCCAATCATTCTAATGAAAGGCGCTTTCGTATAGTTTCGCACAAATACCCATTAAAGATTCTCCAGTGATACTTCCTCCGCCTGGAGAATGAACATTTACCTACAACCACTAACACATGCCAACGGCAGTTAATTGTTCATAACATATGCAGTATACATAAACATTTCCAAAGTTAGAATAATAATAATTCAACAACCTTCCATTCACATATATGCAGTATTTCACCATGAATAACATCAACTGAGGTAATATCAAATGAGATAACATCAAATAAGATGACATTCATATTGATAACAATGTACAAGCATAACCTATTCATCTCCGGAATTCACATTACATTCATATTTACCCTTTGTAGTAATAGTAAATAGTAACAACACAACTGGGGTGTAACAGGAGGGTATTCCTAAAGGTAGCTTAATGGGATGGTAGATGTTGAATAATGCAAGGTATTCCTAAAAGTAGTTTAATGGGATGGTAGATGTTGAATAATGCAAGGTATTGAAATCATAGTTGTATCCAACATAAGTTTAACCCCAAAAGCTCACTAGGTTAAATCTAACCAACTGCACAATGATCTCTCATGTAGCTGATATGGGCATTATTGCAAGGAGTGCAATATACAAGCAAGTTAACATGATCAACAAGGATAGATAAACTAATGGATTTCGCAAATAATGCTCCCTGGGTA
The DNA here is from genome assembly GCA_007258455.2 of Sequoia sempervirens. Lineage (NCBI taxonomy): Eukaryota > Viridiplantae > Streptophyta > Pinopsida > Cupressales > Cupressaceae > Sequoia > Sequoia sempervirens. The sequence continues at coordinate 8,188 of VDFB02193014.1, forward strand.
ATTGCTAAATCATGAACTGAAAAGAAACCTATCTCTAATCCTAAACTATTGGTGAATGATTTGGTTGATTTTAAAGTATGTGGAGGGTCAAAAATCTTCAAGACCAATGACTCATTAGGTTAGAGAGTCACATTCAGCCTTTAAAACAACAAACAAGAAATTACAATAGAGGTATGATAAATAGCAACCGCATTTAATTAATAATCCTTCATGAAGCTTGCAAACATTCACCTACAATAGGAAATAGACCATTACAAGTAAAAAATTGTAATGCATTAAAATGTTGCAACATTTATCAAGTTTTTATTACAGTCACATTAACAAATGTGGTGAGAGAAAAAACTTACTAGGAGGGCCTATCTTACCTCGATGCCTAAAAAATCTCTAAAATGCTAACAACTGACCAAGGAGAAATATGATTACAAATTCTTTACTTGTTATGTTATAGCTTTTCACTTTTCCCAAACCATGTCACACTGTTGGTAGAATGGTGAACTTTTAAACTATGTGGCACTTTCACATGGTTCATGAACTCACTTGCCATGCAACATTTAAAACTTAGCCACCTTCTCCTTCATTCCTCTTTGTTTCATTTTATTGATGGTTCCACAAGTTCTAGAATTGTGAACTTGCACACCCATTTGAAAACTATCTTCAAGTTGGAGCTTTTGGCCTCCATCGAACCATGTTGGAAGTTCAAAAGGTTCTTGAATCAGAATCTAATCTCGTATTAAATCCATGGAAGGAAAAAAATTCTATCTTTGAACTTTAAAACCAAAGTAAACAGAACAGATAAATAAAATTTCTTTTTTCTTTAGAAATAAAGTACAACATCTAAATAAACCTGGCAATGAATTCTGAATCTTCATTTTCGGAATACGTATAAGAGCAGCAGCAGCCATGACAAAAAAGCTTCTTTAAATGCCAAAGGAAGACAAACGTTCTTCCCTGCAAAATCTCTCGGTTCTTTCACAAAGGAGAAATATCACTCGGGTGCTTTTCCGCCAACCACGGACTAATAATGCGGTCCCCCGCACATTCATTTTTCAATGAATGGCCCTCCCTTCGTCGAAGAGATTGGTTGAGTGACCGATTCCGTTAACCAACTGAGCATAGTGTTGTGTCCTACATTACTAGATTCTTGTGCTTTACAATCCCAACCTAGTATATGTGTTTTGGATCACTGTGAACTGACAATGTAATCATCTTTCTAAACAAAGAGGATGTAGGTACATTACATTACTATGGCCATAGTGTTTGATTCAGTAAACGACTGATAAGTCATCTATCACTACACTACTCAGGGCCGATTTGCCTTCGGGCTACCTTACTCTACTCGTAGGTCGTGTCCTTCAGTGGGTTCAGTTTACCCCAGACTACCTACCTCAAACAGTTTACTAGAAATGAGTTTTTATAAGCAAGTGTTTGCTATCCTATCTCCTGTTTCCGGAATTCTTTATCCTAGGAGAGAGCTTCCTAATGTTAACCCAATAACACAAGCTAGGATTACACTTTATTTTAAACATCATTACGTTCCTAGAAATTATTACGTATTTTACGTATTCTCCATATACGGAGATCATACAAGTTTAACTCTTCAAATGTTTGCATAATCATTTATTGTTACAAATCAACTATCATACACAAAAGACAGTCTTGAAATGCAATGCATATTATTTCCTATCAATGCATATAACCAAACAGAATTCTTTCTTTTCACAAGATTTCCATTTCTACTAAATCAATCTAAACCCCTTGAATTCCTTTTATTCAAATTCCAAATTCCATTTTAATCTTTTAAAACTAAATTGAACATAATGAACTGTATTAAGTTAATTCCCTTAACCACATTGTCATTTCCTATCTTTTTCCCATGCATAAGAAGAAATTCTTTTATTCATCAAGCAATTTAAGATTAACAAAAATGATTGATTACTGCCATAATTCATTATTTCCAATTTAACACAGTCAGCAATATAAGACAGTAAGGAAATAACTTTTAAAGTTTTAACTTAAATCTAGAACCATGCCTGTCTTAAGCTCCTTTTTCCAGTAATGCCTCTTCAGAAGTCTTCTATGGTTGCTCTTAGCCAACAGTATCTTTAAGCAGAAATTTCTTCAAATCACAATCTCACAATAGTTTATAACTGAAACTACTCAGCACTCAATAAAACACTTTGAACAGATAATCAGCATAAATTCACAATATTTGCTTTCAAATTTGCAGTGTCAAGCTCTTTCTCAAAAATGTCAGAAATCAGAAAGCCAAGCATATTTTCGAATGAAGGTTTGTGTGGTATTTATAGGCCGCAGTAAAAACGTTTTCCCCATTTCTGGGCATGCTTATTGACAAATTTCATTATTTACTCAGTCAAAGTGCTACCTGCCATGCATCCAATCCCTTAGTCATGATTTCTAAAGGTGAATCGACTCATTTACAGCCAGCAATTCGAAGAAACTTTCAACTTGAAAGCAAAACGAATTTTACAATCACGTTTTTCTGCCAGGCGTCAGAATTCTTCATGATATTTTTGCTGCGTTTTAGGTTAAGTCTTAAATCGACCCAGCTCAGCTGTTTATCGCTATTTTCTGGTTTTAAAACTTTGACA
>VDFB02193015.1:0-19200 GCA_007258455.2 Sequoia sempervirens
CAGTTCAAGTTACTACAACTCCAGTAATTGTATATCAGAGGAGGTATCCAAATCAAGCAATGGCTCAACCAGGAGGTCAACCAGCTCCTAATGGTGCTACTTGGCTAGTTACCAACCCATCCCCTCTTGAGTTTGCAGATTATCACGATATGCCAAAGAATCCGGAGCATTTCTGCACGAAGTATCAGGTCCATGATCCAAACCGTTCTGCTGAGGATCACATCAAGATGTTTGAAGATCATTTGCGAAATAGACAAATTGCATACGCAAATGTGGCTTGCAGATTGTTCCCGTATTCCTTGGGAGAAGAAGCACACTTTTGGTTTATACACTTACCAGTTGGATCCATCAGAACATGGGAGCAAATGAAAGCGGCTTTCATTGGGAAGTTTGGTATTCCTATCACCCCAGTTGAGCTCTTCCGCCAGTTCACGGAGGTAAGAAGACAAGACAAAGAGCCTATTCATGCCTTCAACAATAGATTCCAAAAGGCTCTCACAAGGCTACGTACTCCGTACATGGTTCCCGATGCAAGGAAAAATTACTATGCAACCTTGGACCCATTGACCGCTATGTTCATGAGACAAGCTCATCCCATTCCAGCAGATATGAACCAAGCATATGCTAAGGCGGTTGAAGTAAGTCAGAATATGGGCCAAAACATAACTGGACCTTCTTTGTACACTGGCTTGGTCACCACGAATAATCAAACGTAGACTCTTACTCTAGCATGGAATCAGCAAATTCCAGCGTTGAATCCAGTTCCGCAACCGGCATATCACGTTACACCGCCATCTGATCAATTGATTCTCCATCCTGGGGTACCTCTATCCCAGACTCCAGCTACACAGCCTGTCTATCTCCAGAACACGGTACCTGCAACAAGGACACAAGAAGAGAGAGACGAAATGAAGGAATTAGTAGAACAAATGAAAAGGCTGTCATCTGAGGTAACTCACCTCAGAAATCAAAATAACCAAATGCAATCAATGATAAAGAATTATCAGGCACATCCAGGTGCCAATCGAGGATATCACAATAATCCTCAACAGCATCAAGATGCCCATCAAGGACATGGACACGACAACAGCCATGGGTATCGAAATAATAACCAAGGGTATCAAAAGAGGTCCTGGAATACCGGACCTAACAACGGAGGGGTTCCATCACCGCTAGATAACCCGCCACCTCCAGAGAACCGTCCCACGGACAGAGTATTTTTGGCAGAAGCTGCTATGTCTGGATGGTGTCGGCTTCATAACACAAGTCAGCACTCAGAGTTACAATGCCATGAGTTTCAAGTAGCGGCTGATATCTTTAAAGGAGAAGTAAAAAGCACGGAGGGTACTGAAAATCCTCCGACCACTGGATATGAAATTGTCCCAGTGCAAAGATATGACCAGGCACTAATCATAGAGAGCGTCAATGCTGTGTCTGAATATCAAAACTACGCGCCACCAGAAGCTAATTACAGATTTCCACCAGCTTCGGCTAATGGTCCCGTGGAGGTGCCCGATACTCAAGTTTATGAAGAAGCTCAAGTTTATTCAGAAGTTCAAGACAGTTACTCAGAGGAACCACTTGAGCAAGGTAACTACGTTTTCCCACCTCTCAATAACAGTGTTTTGGTAGAAGGGAGAAGAGAGGTGCAAGCATTTCAGACTTCCGGAGGAGCACCACCCAAAGTGTACCAGAGGACTTATCATCAGAAAGAGCCTTTGACATCCTCGATTCCTCCGAATAACTTTGCAACCCTGCCGAATCCAAATGCAAGCAACAATCCAAACCTACCGAGGGATTCTCTAGAGTACAAACAGCAAAATGTGATGCAGAACAGAAATGGTCAGCAGACTGTCCAGCAACAACCCATTCATGTGATGCAGCGTCCTCAAAAGGACAATCTCCCAAGAGATGACATGAAAAGATTGAGTTCCTATGTACTAGAAGAAGTGAAGAAGATAAAAGTCAGTCTTCCCTTGTATGAGTTGATGAAAATTTCGGAAGTTAGAGACACAATTTTGGGAAGCTTATATGAAACACCAGTTGCAAAGAGCACACCTCAAGAAGCACCCAGTTCATCAAGGAATCCTCCAGTAAATGCACAGTCACGTCCCGTGCAGAATGCAAACATGGTAGAAGAGGTGTCTTACGCGCCTTTTAACGCTTGGGAAACTCCACAACAGTCCCAAGGTTTTGTGGGGATGGTACAAGGATCTTCGAGTGAGCCCGAGAAGCCAAAGGCTGAAGATAAAAGAAGGGTTAAATTCAATTTGCCCGCAGAACAAAAACAAGAACAGACACAGAGGGTTGCCCAGGGCAATCAAATTTCATTGGATAAGGGAAATGAAAAGAATGAAAGAAAGAGCATTGTACCCGAAGAAAGGAAGAAACCAGTTGTATTTTACCAGGGGAGAGATGAGCCCGCCCCGTTCTTGGTGTCAATTAGAATATTTGGAAAATTATTGCACAACTGTTTGATTGATTCCGGTGCTTCTAGTAACGTCATGCCATTGAAGGTGTGTCAAAGGTTGGGCATAGTCCCGTTGCATACCACCAAGAAGGTGACTCAACTAGACAAAACTGAAGTACCAGTGGTTGGAGAGCTGAATAATATTCATATGCAGTTGTCAGCTGATCCCCGAATCCAGAGCTGTATTGACATATCAGTGGTCGACATACCAGATGGGTACGGCATGTTGCTGAGCCGAGACTGGGCAAGAAAATTAAATGGATACATTGCAACTGATTTCTCTCACATGTGGCTTCCGTGGAAAGGAGTCCCAAATCAGATCAAGATTGATAGTACACCGAGACTGAAGCTGATGATCACAGAATATGGAGAGGATAATGAAATTATGTTCGTAGAGACTGACTTAGGCTCGTATAAGCCTATCAAGCAAGAAATATTGATGCTGCAAAGTACAAATGAAGGGAGATGTTTAGAAGACACCATCACTTCCACCGAGGTTTTGATTGAAAGCGACACAAGTGATAGTGAAGGTGGAGGAACTTTTGAGAACTTCAGGGATTTTGTCCTGAACAGTGTAAAACAAGAAACAGAGTTAGGAAAAGATGCTTCTATCAAGAATTTGCTACTTCCCAACTGGTGCCGAATACACGAAGCATTTCATTCGGAAATCACTTGTGCCATGTGCAAAGTGGCCATAGAGCAAGTTGCAAGGCTCGTTCCACATACCTCATTGCAAGAAGAACATCAAAAGATGAATGAAGAGAAGAGTGTTTTGATAGAAGAAATTGTAAAAGATGATACCACTCAGTCAAAAGTTGGAGAAAAGACTCCAGAGATGTGCAATCAAGAAGAGACACGTGTTCATTCTCCCAATACTTCTACAGATAATCAAGTGTGGACTTTAAGGTTCGATGGATCAAAGTCCAAGAAGGGAAATGGAGCAGGGTTTGAATTGGTTAGCCCAACAGGAGAAGCTTATTTGGGTTCCTATAGGCTCCAGTTTTCATGCACCAACAACGTTGCTGAATATGAGTCCCTGATCCACGGATTACTCCTTGCAATTCAGAAGGGAGCCAAGATTGTATATGCCATTGGAGATTCAGACATAGTGGTCCGACAAGGAAGCAGTTCGCCTGTCATGACAAGAGATTGAACCGTTATCGGAATAGAGTCGGGGACCTAATAGAAAGCTTCGATGCATTCAACATAAAGCAAGTCTACCGATCTAAAAACACCGTTGCAAACTCTTTGGCACAAGCTGCCAGTTCTTTGGAACCATTGGCAATGGAGGGATTAAAAAAGTTTACAGTAGAGTTGGTTTCGACCCCGGCAATCCCTGATAACATAAAGAATTTCCAAGTGTTCGAGGACGACAAGCAGATTTTAGACTTTCTCACAAATTCAGGAGTGTTTGAAGCACAAATTATAGATGAGGAAGAAATTGAGGAAGCAGAATATGACACAGAAGGGATTTTGAATTTGAAGACCAATGTAATCCCAAGAGGGATGGTTGAATTGGAAAGGCTATTTGATACTGACAGGCTGAGCAGAAATCAAAGTACTCAAGGCAATGATTGTGAACCTGTCAATCTAGGAACAAATGAACAAGTGAAGAACGTTTTCATTGGAAAGGTTTGTACGCCTGAAGAGAAAGAAGGTATCTTAAGGGTCATGAAGGAATTTCCAGAGGTGATAGCCTGGGGATACGAAGACCTCAAGACATATGATACATCGCTAATCACCCATACAATACCACTAAAGCCAGGCAGTAAGCCATTCAGACAAAGGCAGAGGCCAGTAAATCCATTGCTAGAGCCTTTAATCTATCAGGAAGTCAAGAAGCTTCTTTCCGCCAGGATTATTTTCCCAGTAAGGCACTCCACGTGGGTCGCCAATCTCGTGCCTGTCAGAAAGAAGAATGGAGAGATAAGGCTATGCGTCGACTTCCGCAATTTGAATAGAGCCTCTGAGAAAGATAATTATCCCTTGCCTTCATTAGATGAGGTGTTGCAAATAGTGAATGGCTCACAAATGATGTCCTTCCTGGACGGATATTCAGGATATAATCAAGTGATGGTTGAACATGAGGATAGATTGAAGACAGCGTTCACCACAAAATGGGGAACCTTTGCATATAGAAGAATGCCTTTCGGCTTAATCAACGCAGGAGCCACTTTCCAGCGAGCAATGGATATCGCTTTTCGAGATCTTGTCGGAAAGTGCATAATTATTTACATGGATGACTTGACTGTGTTCTCAAAGAGAAGAGATCACGTTGAAGATTTAAGGAAGATATTTCAGAGATGCAGAAGATTTGGTGTCTCCCTGAATGCTAAGAAATGTATATTTGGTGTCACCGAAGGTAAACTGCTAGGTCACGTTATTTCAAAGAAGGGTATATCAATTGACCCTGAACGTATTGGAGCCATCTCAAGGATTGGTTTGCCAGGCACTCAGAGAGAGTTAAGATCATTCTTCGGCAAGATCAATTTTGTCAGAAAGTTTATCACTGGGTTTGCCGAGATAGTGAGGCCACTAAATGAAATGCTGAAGAAGGATGCAAAGGTAGAGTGGACTCCACAGACTAAGAAGGCTTTTGATGAAATTAAGCAAGCTATAGTGGACGCTCCAGTGCTGGTCAGTCCAGACTACACAAAGCCTTTCTATTTGTATTCATTTGCCTCAGAGCACACCTGTGCAGCAGTATTGACCCAAAGAACTGAAGAGAAGGATGAGCATCCAATTGCTTTTATGAGCTCTCCCTTAAAAGAAGCAGAATTAAGGTATCCAAGCATTGAAAAGCAAGCGTATGCTTTAGTGAAGGCCGTCAAGAAATTTAGACATTACATCTTGAGGAGCAAGATCCACGCAATTGTTCCAGACGCCACAGTGAAGATTTTGTTGATGCAGAATGAATTAGGTGAAAGAAGAGGTAAGTGGGTCGCCACTTTGCAAGAGTATGATATAGAGATACAGCCAATGAAGTTGGTCAGAGGACAAGCCCTGGCTCGAACTATTGCAATGGTTGGCCCAGAACTAGTTCAACAGACGTATGTATTGGAGGAAGTGTCTCCTGGAGAATGGTATGACGACACAGTATATTACTTGCTGAATCACAAATGCCCTCGCCATTTGAATCCAGTCCAACGCAGAGCATTGAGAATGAGAAGCCAGAGATTTATGCTTCAAGGATCAGTTCTCTATAGGAAGTACTATGAAGGAATTTATTTAAGATGTGTAGGAAAACAAGAAGCAAAACAGTTGATGGAACACTTCCATGAGAAGTTTGGAACAGGACACGGAGGAAGTCTGGCCACAGCTCATCAGATCCTGAGAGCTGGATATTATTGGCCCACGCTTTTTAAAGACACATATGAACATGTCAAAGCTTGTCACGTCTGTCAGACAGCAGCAAATAGAGGAAGACATCCCGCTATGCCTTTGCAACCAGTGATTGAAGTGAGACCATTCGCAAAGTGGGGTTTATATTTTATTGGTACGATCAATCCACCGTCATCAGGACAACACAGGTACATTTTGACAGCGACAGACTACTGCACCAAATGGACAGAAGCTCAAGCGTTGAAGCAGTGCACGTCGGATGTGGTTATCAGGTTTCTTGAAGAAAATATTGTGACAAGATTTGGATGCCCCCACGTTTTGGTCAGCGACAACGGTTCAGCTTTCTCATCGCTGAAGTTTTCCAACTGGGCTTTTGAGTATGGAATTACATTGAAGTTTTCCTCTAATTATTATCCGCAGGGGAATGGACTAGCAGAGTCCACAAACAAGAACTTATTGAATGCCATTAAGAAGTTACTGGACAAAAATCCGAAAGATTGGCACACACAGTTGAGGTTTGCTCTTTGGGCAGACAGGATAAGAACAAAGAGTTCCTTGGGAACGTCTCCATACCACTTGGTTTACGGACAGGATCCAGTTTTTCCAGTTCAATTAAGGATCCCTACTCTCCAGTTCATCCAAGAATACCTTGAGGGAGAGGATCAAGTTCAAACAAGACTGTCCCAGTTGATGCATCTAGAGGAGAAAAGAGATGAAGCTCTTGAAAATTTGGCAAAACACCAGGCGGTGGTGAAGAGATGGTTCGACAAGCAAGCTAAGATCAAGTCGTTCAGGATTTCTGACTTGGTTTTATATTGGGACAAGGCCCACGAGAAGAAAGGTGATCACGACAAGTTTGACAAATTGTGGTTGGGCCCGTATCAGATTTCTGAAATCCTTGGGGATAATGCATTCAGATTGCGTACTTTGACAGGGGAGGATGTCCCATTGCCCGTCAACGGACAGTTCCTCAAGCATTATTTCCAGTCCTAGGTTCTCTTCGAGAGCCTGCTTTGTAACATATTAGGTTAGATTTGCTTTCCCGTTCGTTTGCTTTCCGTTTGCTTTCCTGTTTTTCTTTTTGGTTTTGGTTTGTTGCCCTTTGGGTTTTTGGTTTGGCGTTTCCGTCCCTTGAGTTGTCCGCTCAAGTGGTTTTGGCTTGGAATGGGCAAGGATTTAGGGTTTTCCCGTTGCGATGGGGTGATGATGTTTTAACTTGCACAACGTGGTTTCTTTCACTGGAATTTGCATAAATTTTTGAAAAGAATTAAGATTGTTTTCCTTTTGTCATCATCCGGTTAGAGATTGAACTCGTCTCGGGAGGTTAACCCGTTATTGTGTCTTAACACACGAGTCTAAAGACCTTAAAAATCTTACCTATCTCCACTCTGAGTCATTTTGGTTTCTTGGGAGAAGTCTCAGCAGGTGAAAATCTTACATCTTGCTTCAGCGCCACTGCAATTCTCAAACCCATTGGAGGCTTCATTGCCTGCCAGCCAATCAAGGAATTGACGGAGAAACCAAACGAAGAAAAGAAAATGTGCTTAAAAGAAAAATCTGAAAAGCAAAGAAAGAATAAGAAAATGAAAATGAAAGAAATATCATGAAATATTGGTTTTGGGAACATACGAGTAACTCCACCGGGGCTATAGACGCCCGGCCGGCAGTGGAGCAATATTCATGAGAATTGTAGCGATAACCTCGTCGGGGCTATAGACGCCTGACTGGCAGCGAGGCAATGTCCAGGATGCTTTTGAAGTTAAGATATTTATATAACCTGCTGCGACCGATTCCAGAAGCCGACATGGTTCAGAGATGGAATGCATGCACACACTCACAAGGTTTTAGATGAAAGTGTTTTGATCCAATATCGGATTCTTCTCCCCTTTTGAGTAAGTGTCCTTTTTGTATGATGGTTTGAGGACGGGAGAAAGGATGAGACCTAATTTTACTCGATTTGGTCTTTTTAGCTTAGGTTTCTTCTCTACCCTTCCATATACTTTCGATATCCGTCTTTGAAGGTTGTGTCCGTCATTGAAACCGCTTAGCGAAAATATTGACTAGAATCTAAAGTAGAGTTTAAATGGATTTCTGGTCAATTCAAGGTGGATAAAGGTGGTAAAAGAATTAGAAAACAGACTTCGCGTTGTTGCCAGCCGAGGCATCCGGCCGAGCTTCGACCAAATTGCATGATTCCAAGAGTACTATTTTAGTAAGTGTAGAAATTGAGAACGTTGTAAATTATTTTGAGATTCAATCATCACCGCGCATTCAGTATATAAGTTAGCATACCGTTGGAAACCCAAAAGCAGGCGACTTACTATTTTATGGTCACGGCTTCGACATGCAATTCCCGAGGTCCAGTCTGCGATTTTCTTTACATCTGGATATTCCATGCGGGTTTTCTAGACCTTGGCGATGATATAACATGCAAGGCAGAGGCGACTACGCTGAGTTGACCTTAGAGGCTATTTTAGGGTTTGCATAACCGAGGTTTCTTTTGCATGTCGGGGTGATTCGATGGGTTTTAAAGCCGATGGTGTGACTTGTCTACAAATGAGGATTCTGCACTCGATTAAGAAGACGCACATATTTTAGCGGTGTATCCCGACGGTAGCCTCCAGTTCGAGAATCACAAAGGCGATCGCTTGATTACCGTGAAACAAGAACAAAAGCGGAGATCTTTTGATACACCGTACAAATTAGGTTTCTCAAACGAAGACCTAAAATAGGCATCAAAAGTCAAAATCTTCGAAAACCGATGTAACCATGGCGTCCGGCATCCTTCAAACTATTTCTTGGTGAAATTTAGTCAAGCGGGTACCCACTATTTATAGTAAGTCAAATTGAAGCGATGCTAAAATAAATCCCGGTTGCATCGTCCCGTGCTCCGGCCAACAGGTCACGTGGTGAGGAGCGCCTCATCCAAATTTCAACTCGATCGGAGCTTGGGAGCTATCAGAAACATGAGCTTACTATTTATAGTAAGTCACCTTCAGAAACAGGCTATAAATAGCAGGGTGACTAAAAGTGGCAGGTTGATAGGGTTATGAAGAAGCTATGTTTGAAATTTCAAGTTGATCTGAGCTCCAGAAGTGCAAAATTGAGAAGACTTACTATAAATAGCGGGGCACGATACTGGCGAAGGATGATGAAAATTTGCCTAAGTCTGGAACTTCATCCAGCAGGCCTGGCAAAATCCGCCCATCTCAGCTAAAGAGGCATAAAAATTTCAAAGTCTGATGTTTATCCTGCTCAGGGGTCAAAATGCGCCCAAGACAGGAAAGTCAAAGGAAGTCCAAGATGTTTATCCTGCAGCAGGGGCAAAATGCGCCCAACTTGAAAGAGAAAAGTTGAAAATTTTTCTAAGGCATGAGGAAATCCGCCACCCCCTCCTAAATGCGCCCATCCTGTAGCAGGGGTGAAATGCGCCCAAAAGACAAGTAAGTCAAAGCAAAGTCAAACGTGTTAATCCTCCTCATGCATCAAAATGCGCCCAAGGTTGCAAGGGGTCAAACAGGTCAACGTTTCTTATCCTCCTCAAGGGGCAAAATGCGCCCAAATGCATGCATGTGAGGACAAAGTTTGGAAGGCGAAGAGTCACCTGAAGGCGTTCATCCATTAGACACATCAAAATGTGCCCAAGGGGAAAGAAAAGTCAAGAAGTCAAAGATCTCGTCCTCCTCCATAGGCAAAATGCGCCCAAAGTTAGGCATGTGAAGACAAAACGTAGAAGTTGAAAGGTCACAAGGGACGTGGTGGCAAGTTTATCCTCCTCCTACATGGAAATGCGCCCATGTCTGGATGTGAAAAGTAATTAAGGGTGGTAATCAAGGTGAAGAATATTACCAAAGCATGGTGAAAGATAGTAAGTGCTAGGCGCTCAAGGTGTTAGAGGATTTTCCAAGGACGTGTGAGGTGGTAAAGGTATGTGTGGCGTGATTTTCCCTCATATGTGTGCTAGGCGCCTAAAGCCTATAGGCGTTGAAATATTTCAAGGTGTTGAGAGTAAAATGATAAGTATGCGCCTATGTTGAAGGGAGTTATAAGGTGTTAGAAATATTTCCTAAGGCGTTGAAATATTTCAAGGCGTGATTTTCTTCAAGTGTGGTACGCCTAAGGTGGTGAAGTGTTAGAGAAATTCATAAGACACGTGAAATTTAAATTCTCTAAGGCGTTAGAAATTTTAATAAAATTGCCTTTCAAGTGTGAAGTATGAAGTGAGAAATAAGGCGTGCCGAGAATGAGTAAATTCTTCCAAATGAAGTTGTTAAAAAAAATTTCTCTCCACTGGCAGATGATTCAAAATTTTCTAAGGGAAACTTCTCAAAGTGCTAGATGATTTTAAAATATTTTTCTAAGGCAAATTATTTTCCCTTGGAAAATACGCCTTGAGATCAGAGTGGTGAAATTTCTCCGTGAGGCAAGAGCAACTTTTCTCAGTGATGGAGTCAGAAATGCAAGATGATTCAAATTTTTCGAGAAGTCAGAGCAACACAAGATGATCACAGGCGAAGAACGAATTTAAATGATGAAAATGATATTTTTCTAAGGTTCAAAATTGAAAAATTAAATGAACCCGTTTGTTGGGTACCCATGGATTCGAGGCGTTCTGAAGAAAATTTGCTTCTGGGTATTGAACATTTGTGATGATGAATGGATTTCCAAGTCTTTTGAGCTTCGCCGACACTTTTTCAGTGAAGAATTTAATCAGTGCTCAAATTGTGAATTTTCCTAAGGGAGAATTTTAAATTTTCTAAGGCAAAAACGAATAAAATGAGCTTTCAAGATGAATTTTCTTCGAATGATGAGTTCAAGAGAAATTGCCTAGATAATTTCAATTAAATTCTTCGAGGATGAATTTTCCAGAGCAGAGGAAGAATTTAAATTCGAATTCCAGTAACAGAGCTCCGGCTGGTGAGTAAAAAATGATGAATTTAAATTAAATTTTCGAAAGCAAAATCCAAAATGCCAGTCAAAGTCAAGTTTCTAGAAGAATAATATTCCCGACGACTGGAGACAAGTGTCAGAAACACCAGAGAGGGAAAATTCGAATTCTTGAAGTGAAGTAGTGGAGTTTAATGGCACTGGCTAAAATTAACTTCTGCTAGAATTCGAATTTTAGCTATAAAATGAGCAAGTTTTTCACTTGTTTTCACAGCTGGAAGTCGAACTTGCTCTGAGAGTGAAGCATTGCAGTGAGTTGCTGAAGTTTGAAAGAGTTTGAATTTTGCTGAGAAGTTGAGTTTGCTGAAGAGGCGCACTTGGAAGTTAATCAAATTGTTAAAAGCTTGAGAGGTACGACTTTGCCAATTTAATTTGTTGCTGAAGCTAAGCGCCATTGCTGATTAAAGGAGTATTTGCTGAAGATTGAGGTTGCTTGTGAAAGGTACGGCTTTGCTAGTATTGAGGCTGAAATCTGATGTGTTAAGTAAGTTGAAGTTGCCAGTTGAAGGGACGCCTTGTAGTGAGTCGAATAGCTGAGAACTTAGAAGTACGAACTTGCTAGTTTGCTGATTGCTGATACGAAGTTGAAATTGCTGATTGCTGATAGTGAAGTAAAGTCATCAAAGCTCACTTAGAAATCTGTTCTAAGTGTTGGAATTCGAATTTATTCAAGAGAAGAAGCTGAGGTTTGCAAACAAGAAAGTTATTGCAGCTTCTAAAGTCGACTGCAGCCCCTATACAATGCCTTATTTTATTAAACTTAATTGCTGATGAATGTTTGTTATGTTGCAGATGGCTGAAGCGAGGACAACCGGAAAGGACAATGGTGCCTCAAGACAAGCTGTGATCAAGAAGCTCAGCAAAACGTTCATACCAGAGTCAAAGTTTATTTCAAAGCTGGGCAAGCTGACGGACACTAATTTGGGCTCTGTCAACCTGGAGACCTTCAAGAATAGGCTGTTTGGAATTGGAAGTCATCGGGCTTCGGTCACTTCGCACAACATCGTCCGCAGTGGATTATATGCAGCTGCTGGTTTTCCGCCAACTATACAGTGTTCGGAGCTGATAATGGAGTGCGCCAATTGCTACGAGAAGGAACACCGGTCGATCACGACACCAGATGGCCAAGTGCTTGCCAATCTCACTCCGGCGGCCATTGGTGAAGCTTTCGGGATCCCGGTGCACAGGAACATGATTTACAAGTCCAGGGAACGGGCTGAGCGGATGTATGCTTCCACATTCGAGAGGTGCATGGACACAATTAACACCCACTGGATGAGCACTCCTAAGCCATCTTGTGCGAAGTTGCCAAAATAGATCATAGCAGAGGACCTGAAACAAGAATACTGTGATCTTATCATGTTGCTGAGCAGGGTTGGTGGTTGCCCACAGTCCTACATTTTCGAGCCTTGGATGTTTTATTACATCAACCTGGTGCTAGAGGGCAAGGATTATGTCAATTGGGCTGAGATGATCAGCGATAGTAGACATGAGCAGCTCCTGAGCTTGAGGAGGACTAAAACGTTTTACATGAGCTCCTACCTTATTTATATGTTGGCACGAATGACGAGGTACAGGGGGATCTCTTACAAAGAGCCTGTTGGATGCGGCTCTCATCAGTTCAAAATCCATGAGGCGTGTACACAGTTGCACCTGTCAAGTACAACCCACTACAAACGTGTCAACGATTCATTCACCATGTATATCCGCGAGACGCTGGGAGAGGTTACATCCTGTAGAATCTCTAGAGATGCGGGGCTGATTGAGAGGGTATGGGTGCTGGTTTGACCGGAGTTTCAGAGATTTTCCTTACATTAGGCAAAGGATTTTTCCCTCATATCATATAGGCTGCCTAAAGTACCCGACAGATGGGAAAGATAATAAAATGCTAGAATATCAGGCAGTTGCTTTCCTTTGACAAAATCAAAAGAAAGAAAAAAGAGGAGGATAGAGTTCCAATTGTGATGAGCAGCTTCGGATGAGGTCAATGTCCTTGATACAGTGACTAGAAGGCTGAGGTGTGAGCTTCTGATTTTATCATTTCTCATATCATACAGCCAGAGCGACGTATGACCCACATCATAACATCAAATGGGTGTTGTCAGAGGAATTTAAACATAAGGCCACCATTGAAGATTATTGGGCTGATGCAGTTGATGAAATTGAAGTAAGGAAGAGAATGTTTTCTCGGTTGCCGATTACTCTGATCAGGGAGTGTGAGGTAGTTCCGGTTCCAGACCAAGTCAATGAGGATATGGATGTTGTGCATCCAGATTATGCAGCTGTTCGAGATACTCCACTTCCACCTGTGGATTGGTCAGAGCCCGAGGTTGCTGATTTAGATACTCTATCCATCCCGGTTATGACATTCACCAGGGCATGGGTTGATAGAAAGGTGAACAAATTGAAAAGTAGGTCAGTGGCACGACACAGCTTGATGGGAGATCGGGGCGCCCACCACGGAAGAAAAGCAGTCACCGCGGGGTCCGAGTCGAGAAAAGAAATAGTTCAGCCCGGAGCCTCCCGCGAGTCCGGTGTGACACCCTTGGAACCGTTCTCAAGCTGCTCGGGAGGTGTCTTTGGTTCAGTCGGAGGATTGCGGTGAGTCGGTACGGTGATCTGAGGATATTCAGCCTCCCGCGGGAGGAGTCCAGTGGCGGAGTGCCAATGTACACAGTAGGATTGATCAACAGATGATGGGGACTATTCCCTCGGTTTCAGCGAGTTGAGGCAGCCATGAGCGATGCGATGATGATATAGTGTCGGTGATACTCGACCCTTGAGACTGATGAGCCTCGCCGAATGAAAGAAGTTGAATAGGTTAGAGAACCGAGCCTGGGAAGCGGCCCGACCCCTTGATGCTTATCTTGTATGAGTGCTGATCCAACCCAAAGATAGAGGAATGAGAAAAGCAGGTGAGGAGATTGATCGATGGTTGAGAGATGGAAGAATTTTTGAACCCGGATGGAGTGCTCCTCCCACCCGAGAGAAAGAGAGCCAAGAAATTTACCGAAGATCTCATAGATGAGGATGGCTCGTGCTCTTGCGTTGCTGAGTGAGTGTGACGGAATGAAACAGTCACAGGGGTATGGTCCTCACTTTCTGGTTGGGGCATCCCTCTTTTAGTCTTTCGGTGTTGAGGGGTGTGATAACTCCTTCCTTGCCCTCAAGGATAGATTATTCAAGAAAGAAGGGAAGTATAAGAAGTTGAAACGAGAACACAAAGCCTTAATTGGATATGTTCAGCAGTTGTCTCGTTCTCGAGGGCAGGATGTACCAGTGATAGAGCCTCCGTGAGATATTCCTAGAGAGTCGATCAGCGGCTTAGTAGAGTTGGGAAGATAGCCTGGAGGTAGATAAATGGGTCCACAGGGGTTAAAATGTGAGACAATTTATGGAGGACCTTTGCCTTCCAGCCCGAGGGCCTACTATTTTGATATACGGATGGATCGCGTGGATCATGCTTAGGGTGATACCTCTATCTATCAGAGTAAGGGGATCCAGCGCCTTGAGGTATTGAGGCATGTGCCATTACAGTTGCTGATTGATGGAGGTGTCATTCAGGCGAATGACCGATATGACTTCTCTCGGTGGTATTCTTCGGCTATTACAAGGCGTGGCTTCTTCGATGCAGCACAGGCGGATTCAGCCAAGAGTTCTGAGCTGGCCAACATTATAGATGGAGTTGAACACCTTTGAGGCCATATTTGCTAGAAGCTGAATCCAGTTGAGGTTAATTTGACCATTTGAGGGTTTCTTTGGTGCCTTTTCTTGAGGCGTTAAGACCTTTTGTACCGGGATGACTTTGAGAGTCTTGCTACATTCTCCACTTTGATCAATTACGTGGGACTCCTTAGCTGCTTGGAGAAAATCTTATGCGAGACACGAGCATTCAATCAGTGTTAGAGTTTCAGTTGATTGTGTTCCACGATTTATTTCGAGGGAGGTTGGTAGGTATAGCGATTTGTTGAGTTGGCGGTCGAGAGAGGCAAATGGGAACACCTCTTTGGGCCGAGGATCTTCTAGAGGCTGAGATATGGAGCATTTGTACCTTTTTCTATTTTGGAGTGGTGGGAATCTTTGATTCATTTAATGTACCACTCCCTAATGCGGCAGTTTTTAGGGTTAGAAATTTTGAGGTGTGATTACGGCCCTCTATTGATTGTAACTCTTGCGTCCTTTGGGACTTATTTAATACAAAGGGAGTCCCCTCATTTGTAATTCATTAGAATTAGATTAGACTATTGGAATAGTAGACATTGAGAGCATTAGCGTGGGGCTAGATAGTGTAGCATTGTAGAGCATTTTTGCATAATTTGGAGAGTTTTCCCTTTGAAAACTTTTTGAGGGAGGGTGTTGTGTAACACATTTTATGATAATGATCTTTTCATTGATGATGGAATTCGTCTTGTCATGAAATGCTATCAAGGTTTCTTCTTCCTTTCATATCCAAGTAGCTTAAATTCATGCAAGTAGCTTACTTTGGTGTGTGGTGTTTTATTGAGATAGCTTCGCTTTATTCCATACCACTAGCGGCTTGTTGATGATAAGTTCGCCTTGTGTGGTCAACTGGACATTACATTTAGTTTAACTTCGGTTGTGATTTATATGCTTATATGTGTCGTTGTGATGGTGTATGCATGTTAAGTCATAATTTGAACATCTTTTGCTATTTCCCTTGAAGATTGCACCGATTTTGCTGAGGCTGTCCGACGGAGGCTAGGTGAAATCCGGTTGAAGTCTATTGAAACGAAGCCCCACATATCCTGCATTTAGAGTAGCATATAAATTTCTTAGGCCCTATACCCTTTTATTTTCCGCACATTTCTGATTAGTTTTAAGAAAACGAACCACATTGCCAAATCATACACATAAGAATCCCCTTCAAATCATACATTAGCTGCTGACTGCAAGAAATCTGAACAATTACGTAAGTCCCCTCGTAAGAACACAGCAATACACATCAACCAAATTGGGTCTATTCGCACTTAAGGAACCTTGGAGTTGAACATGTGATCTATCTCGCAATCTTAGCACACGGAATACTTTGATCAAGAGAGAACAGAGTAGCCCTAAACTATTTTTGTTCTGCTGTTTGGTGCGGTCATAAAAAACACATCAACAAAACCAAATGATGAAAAATGCAACAGACAGCACCACCACCATCCCAAGTACCAACAAAATGTCAACACACCAATGGATGCTAAGAAACCCCACTACTGAGGTCTCCAAGAACCTTGGAATCCCCTAACCATTGCGAATTAGCCTATAGGAACTCAAGAATAGGCTAACTATCGCAAAAGCTTACTAGGCTTCAGAAGGGGACATTACAGTCCGCCCTCCCCAAAATTGCTTGTCCCCAAGCAATGGCAAATCATAAACTAGTCGGCCTCAAATAAAACTCAATGTGATTCCAAAATCGCAAATAAGTCTAGAAGGTTTGTAGCTCCAGCTACTTGGAGCAATGTATTGCTAGGTACTTGCACAAGTGATCTCCTGAAATTCCCCTGTAAGAAGAGCAACCAAACACCACATGATCCCGATCAATTCCTTAGAAAATTTCTCTCCATAATCACAAATCCGTGGCACCGTGGGAGTATAAATGAGAAAGTTAATGTTGACTTCCCCACTATTAGTTTCTTGCACTTCAACATAATGGCTGCAATTGTAAAGAAATCTACTGTCCCAACCAAAAATGCAGGCTGATAATAAGAAATAACAATTGCTTGGTGCCTAAACACCCATCCCACACTAAACCTGGTTAGAAAAACCTTCCATTCCCTTCTTTCGAGACCAAAAGCTAACCTTATTAAGAGGCTGAATGGTCTGAAAATACTTTGGTCTGCAGTTGTTCAAGTTTGATTTTTCAAATCTGATCATCCAAAAAGAAGAACAATCGCTGCAACATTGAAAAACCTTGGCCAAAATGAAATTCTTGATCATTCCCTTAACTAAAAATGCCTTCTCAAGAGTCACCAACTCAGTATGTATCAAATTTTGTGAAAAATCTCTCTCCAATCCACTTGTATGATCACAAATAGACTCATATAATGACTGTAAAGATAGGTAACAAAAGCATTCTAGTCACCTTTTTGATCCGTAACCTCCCGTGGTATGTCTCTCCCATCATCTTTAATTCCCCACAACCCATGCATACGATCCTGGGTATGGATACTCACCCCCAAAATGTTTCCACCACATTGATGCCCATCAACTTCAAAGTCACAATAGTATTCCTTCCTTGGTTGTGAATCCATAAAGTCATTCATCCCACCATATTGATCCCATCCAACATAATCCATCATAGGGAGCAAGGCATCATTAGGAACCTGTTCCTCCCCTAAATCATCATCATGCATCTCAAAAAGAGGGTTATGAAAGGACAACTCTACATCCATATCAAATAGTGGATTAATCAAAATTTGAAAATCATTGTTACCTCCTTGTTGTGACTTCATTTTTGACCAATGATCAAATATTCCCTGCATCAATTTGCATGTAGCTATATGGGATCCCTCTTTTTTCATTCCTTTTAACACTACCATTCTTCCCTCACTCTGAAATTTCAGCTCCATAGACTTTAAGCTCAAGGGGATCTCACCAAGAGAATGAAGCCACTACATACCAAGAACAATATTCGTGCCCCCTATATTCACAACATAAAAATTATGATTGACTTTGTAGTAGTTCAATAGGAGCCTCAATTGTGGGATCTTCTTCATGCAATACATAGTGTGACCATTGGCAACCATGACTCTAAAACCTCCAGTTTTTTAGTTTTGAGCCCATGTTGTGCTACAATGTCCTCATCCATGAAATTATGAGTAGCTCTTGTGTCAATAAGGGCAATTATTTGCTGCCCTTTAAAGGCACCTCTAACCTTGAATGAATCATTTCTTTTAAGACTGGAGAGCCTCGCAAGCATAGTTGAAAAACTCGCCAATTGCAAAAACTTGGCAAGCCCAGAAAACTCAACTCGAAAAAAACTGCATAAACTTCATTAAAAACACTTTTTTTTGGCAAAATTCAATGATAAGATGCATCCAATGAGTCAATAAATGAGTACATAGAAGAGACAAGCTGAGTCTAGTTGTATTTGATTGATTTGAAAGAAAATTAGATACAAAATGTCATCCTCGTGTGGAATGCTCAATGCGTTGATACTGATAGTCTAAAACAAAATGAAAATAGCAAATTTTTTTTGTAAAATTGAAAGTAAATAGTGGAGAGTACCTATAAAATCAAATGAATTCAATGGGAGTTTGAGGGCAGCGCCCCCAATGGGGTCAAGGGGCAGCACCCCTTGTAGGGGTCCGGGGCCAATGTCCCCAACGGGGTCAAGGGGCAGCACCCCTTGCGGGGCTCTGGGGGCAGCGCCCCCACTGGGGTCAAGGGGCAACGCCCCTTGCGGGGATCTGGGGATAGTGCCCCTAGTGGGGTCGAGGGGCAGCACCCCTCGCAGGGTCCCAAGGCCCAAATTAAGACCTCCAAAACCACACAAACCTTCATGGTGTACATCATTTTGCATTAACAATAAAACCCAAATTAAGACCATCAAAGCCACAAAAACCTTCATGGAACACATCATTTTAGTGTTTTCTTTTTAAGAGCACGCAAATGAATGAAAAAAATAACTCAAAATGCCTTTTTGTTCGGCCGCTTGGACGTTTTCCTGATCGCGCAGGTTTTTTCAAAAAACTCTCCATACTTTTTGAAAAGACTCGCCAAAAGTACTACGAGTTTTTTCAAAAGCCTCGGCGCAAGTTTTTGGCATACAAGTGTATGGAAAACTCGATTTGAAAAAAACTTGCGAGTTTTCTTTTACTTGTCGGGTTTTTCGCGAGTCTTGCAACTATGCTCACAAGTATGCATCCATCTTCCTTCTCTTCCCTAGACTCTTTTGATGATTCCTCTTCTTCACTTTCCTCTGTTTCAGCTTGCTGATCTGAATTTTCTGATTCGTATCTATTAGCTGAATATTCCTCCAATTGATGATTCTTCCCCCTTTCCATACACCTATGTCCTGGGGCCCATGGTTCTTTGCATGTGAAACAAATATTTTTCTTCCTTAGCTCCCTTCTGAAGTCTTCTTCCACCTTTCTTGAGAGGATTTCTTTGGGATGAATGTTTTCCTTGTTATCATGCGTCTTGTCTCTATCATTAAAAGGATTTTGATGAAATTTTGTTTCTAGGGGCAGCCAAATTCATGCTTCTTGCCTTCTTCATTGCCTCTTGTAATGAAGGTGGGTCAAATGCCTTAACCCATCCTCTAATGGGCTCCATTATTCCTTCATTATAAAGGACTACCAACCTCCTCTCTATAATATTAGGAACCATAATAGATAACCAGTAAAACTTTGAAATGTAGGCATCCATAGTACCGTATTGCCTCAACTATGCTAGCTCTCAAAAATGTAACTTTGGGTCCTTTTTGTCAAATT
>VDFB02193016.1:0-30235 GCA_007258455.2 Sequoia sempervirens
ACTGATTTTCTTCATTTTGCACATGGAGGGCTGCTTGTACTAGCATGTATTTCTCCTTTATTTCAAGCTCCTTCCAAACTTTTGTAGATTCCTCTTTTGGCTTGTCAAGAGCATCCTCCTTGTTTTGTTTTGAAGGTTCAGCAAAATCACTTCTACAAGAACGCACTGTATGACCAAAATTATTGCACTTGTAGGACATGATGTTGTAGTCCATTAGAGGAACAAATGGATTATAGCTCCTCTTTAGGAAACCAAATCCCTTATTGCATGAGTTCTACAATCTGCTGCTTTATGACCAAACTTATTGCAAAAGAAACAATAACCATAAAATGAATGTTGAAACCTGTTCATTTGCAGTTGCCTTTGATGAAATGGTCTTCTGAAACCTTCATTGTTGCCTTTGTGAGGAATGCTGATTTTTTGAGTAATATTACTCTCTCTTCTTTGAATGGAGCCTTTGAGCACATTTGCATAACTTTTGGACTTTTCTTCATTTGTTTTCTTTGGTAACTTTGTAGCCTTAGAGCTTGATCCTTCTTTGATTGTCTTTTGTTTTTCTTCAAAACCATGACCTATCTTGATAAAAGGAAATCTTTGGGATTTGATAATATCTTCCAAAATTTTGGAGCTCTTTTCGAACTTGATGCTTCGATTTAATTGATCATTCGATTGTTCCAACTCCCTTAGGGAAACAACTTCAAGCTCCAATTTCTCACACTTTAGTTGATCTCGTACAACTTCAATTCGTTTTGCTTCCTCAATTTGAATCTTCGGATCCATGATCATCCTTTCTGATTCTTCGAGATTTTGAGATGATTTTGCTTGCCATCTTCTTGAAATTGCGACTTTAGTCTTGAATTCCTTTTCTTGAGCTTCTCGATCTTATGATAGGAAAATTGGAGTTCCTTCTCAAGATCCTCTTCTTCATCATCTTCAGTATGTTCTTCTTTCAAATCTCTTTCTTCTTTCCTTTTGTCTTCATCATCCTTTACCTCCATCGCCATAAAGAGTATCTCTTCTCTATCACTATCGGAGAAGCTTCCACTTCTTTCTTCGGATGAGCTACTTGTTTCTTGAATGTAGACTCTTATACCTTTGAAAGTTCTTTTCTTGCTTCCCTTGTGCACTCCTTTTCTTGTTATAATGATACTTCCTTTCCTTTTGTAGTATTCTTCCTCTTCACTACTCTCTCTCACCTTGTGGACATTTAGAAGCAAAATGACCTATTCTACCATAATTGAAACATTTAAGAGTAGACTTACCTTTATGTTTGTTGGATCCTTTCTTGTACTTTCTTACAAAGTGTGCTTCTTCATCACTTGAACTTTCACTCGATAGTCAATATATATCCTTTGTTCTTTATCTTCTTGGATGCTTTGAAGGTGGCTTCTCATTTTGATGGCTTCTCCTTCTCCGCCGTCATTTCGTATGTTGTGAGGATCCCATGCAATTCGTCCATCTTCAAAGTGTTTAGAACTTTAGATCCTTCATTTCCTCGATGGCTGAAACTTTTGCGTCAAATCTCATGGGGAAAGACCTTAAGATCTATTGCACAATTATTGCATCCTCAATCTCCTCTCCAAGACCATAGATAGTTTTGACAATTTCATCCATGTGAAGTAGATAGGCAGCGATATTTTCTTTATCCTTCCTCTCAAACTCTCAAATTGTCTCTTGTGGCTTTGACAATTTCAAACTCTCAATCTCCTCTCCAAGACCATAGATAGTGTTGACAATTTCATCCATGTGAAGTAGATAGGCAGCGATATTTTCTTTATCCTTCATCTCAAACTCTCAAATTGTCTCTTGTGGCTTTGAAGCTTGGTCTTCTTAGCCTTATCGTCTCCTTATATATATTTTTCAACTTATCCCACATGTCCTTAGCCAATTTGTAGTGCATAACCTTAACAAACTCCAATTTGGATAATCCACACAAAATTGCATTTTTGACTTTGGTGTTGTTCTCGCTTGCCCTCTTTTTGGCTTGATCCATTAATGGAGTTGTAGGAGTATAACCAACTTCGATAGATTGCCAAATATCGTATCCTAGAGCATTCAAATCAATGTTCCAAGATTCAAACTCGCCTCGGACTCGACAAGCCGAGTTTTGACTCGGCGCCTAGACTTGGCAAATTGAAAAACCCAAGAAATTTGGAGATTTTTAACGATTTAAAACTTGTTTCATGCACCCTTTAATAAATAAAATTTAAAGACACAATAACCTCATCAAATAGAAACTACTTTGATCACATACACAAACATACATTGATCATATAAGTATAAATGCAAATTTTAGTTGAAAGAAATACCAATAGTAACACAATTAGTTATATAAATGTTGTCAAATGTATACAATACTCATGGAATATGAAATCCATGGCATCAAAAGTTCTAAACAAATATCAAAACAAAAGCTAGAAGTCTATGTCTCAGAGGAACCTGCATCACTCAACCCTCCTACATAGGCATCTAAGATAGGTCCTGGATGATGATGCAATCATGATCTCTGCTTGTGTCTCAATGACACTTGCACCAACATCCAAGGTGTTTGCTTGTGCTCTATCCTCTACCATGGATATTGCCTCTGCCTCTCTATCCACTTGGTCAACCCAATCAAGGTCCTCATCACTAAAGACAAGATCTTCAGCCTTAGTGATCTAATTTGATTGTGGATCAACCTCCTCTAATGTGATGGGTGATAAGTTAGTGCCCAAAATTTTTCTGTGGGCAAGGCAAAGGTTGTAATGAACATAAACTAGATCATTCAACCTCTACATTGACAATCTATTGCGCTCACAACTTGAAGCACTGCATGGTTGGCTCAATACTCGAGCTGTAATCCTTTGCAGATTTGGTACCTTAGCACCAAATCTCTCCCACCAGGCATTTGACATAAGAAAAAGAATTAAATCAATGTCATTGTCCTAAA
The DNA here is from genome assembly GCA_007258455.2 of Sequoia sempervirens. NCBI lineage: Eukaryota > Viridiplantae > Streptophyta > Pinopsida > Cupressales > Cupressaceae > Sequoia > Sequoia sempervirens. Next base: position 2,930 of record VDFB02193016.1, read on the forward strand.
ATGCATTGATTTAGTGATATTTTTTGCTCTCCACACATGCTTTGATCCATGCAATCTTGCCAAGATCCTCCAATATGAGGTCAAGGCAATGAGCAGCACAAAGAGTCCAAAAAATGATGGGTGCCTATCCATTAGTAGTTTACTTGCAGCAACATAATTTGCTGCATTATCTGTAACTACTTGCACCACATTCTCCTCACTTACATCAGCCAAGACTCCTGTTAATGAATGGTAGCTTAGGTCAGATATAAACGATGATTGCTATAAGCATCATCATCGTTTATATAAGATCAAATACTCTTCATGTTTAATATTTCTAGAAATAAGTAAATAATCGAATTTTATAAAGCATGTATAAAATCGAATTTATCTAAATGATGTTCAGAATTCGCATTGATTAAATTTCGGAATTCTTGTAATACATCCGCCATGTGTAAGGGTGTGTTTATACGCTAAGTTTGTTTAAACCGAATGATTATCGGTTGTAAGAGAAACCCGCGCCCAAAGGGACACATCCCTTGAGCGGACATGTCTCCATGTGTGGAGACACGTCCTCTCAAGAGACGCATCCCTTGGAGGCGGGTCTCCTTACATACAAAAGGTGATTCCAATCTTGATATGCAGACATCGAAATAATTAATGTTCTGCAATCAGCACATTCAGTAAATAAAATTTGGAAATCGAAAAAATCTGACTTAGAATTTTTTATAGAATCCTTAAACTTAGAATCTCTTTAGAACCCTTAGTCTCTCAATTTGACAGAAGATTTGATTACATTTATATGGTATTAGAGCCACGTTGTGTGAATCCAAATCAAATCTAAATATCAAATTGCTCAAGAAAATTCGTAATTTTTCTAGAATCTAATTCACTTCACATTCTTCATAATGTCAAGTATGATTAGATTTGAAGATCGTCTTGCAGGAGCAGACAATTTCACATCATGGAAATTTAGAATCATGATGATCCTTAGAGAGAATAAGCTAGATTCACTTGTGAGAGAAAATTTGAAGGAAACAAAGTCTGAACCTGAGAAAACTCAATGGATAGAAAACAATGAAAAGGCCATGAAAATCCTAGTAGATGCAGTTAGGGATCATATAGTGCCCATCCTAGCAAAACATGAAACTGCATACCATATGTACAAATCTCTTTGAGATGAGATCAACAACACCTCGGGCAGGGACTCTGCATTAAAAGGCAAATCAGCAATGCTCAAATAAACAAAGGAGAGTCCATTAATGCATACTTCATGAGGATTATTGAATTGAGAGATCAATTATCCACAATTGGATATCAGATTGATAGCAAAGAGTTAACTCTAATTGCACTAGGAGGCCTACCAAACTCATGGGAGTCATTTGTTCAAGGAATAAGTGCAAGATCTAAACTCTCTAAGTTTGACAGGCTAAGAATTGATTGCCTTCAAGAAGAAACAAGACTCTCCTCAAAAGAAAACAAACAGAAAAACATAGATGAAGACATTCATGTTCTCAACACATCGTCTAATAAAAGGAATAAGAAAAACTCCTACAAGAAAGGATCTTTTAAAAGAAAGAGAAATTCCAATGGAAAGGGATCTTCTAAAAAGAAAGACATCTCTCAAGTGCAATGCTTTAGATGTGATCAATATGGCCACTATGCAATGAAGTGCCCTGACAGATCAAAGCAACAAGCATCTTTTGCCAAAGTAGGAAAGACAAATTCAGATCATGAATCTGAGAACTTTGTGTTCTATTCAGCATTATCTAATCAAGTATCTAACAATATCAACAACTGGGTGATTGATAGTGGTTCTTCGAGGCACATCACAGGGTTTAGAGAACACTTAGACACTATGACTGAAGAGTTTGATGAAGATGTCACAATTGGGGATGACTCTACACATCAAGTAAAAGGGGTTGGAACTTGTTCCATCACATTGAAATCTGGTCTCTCCCTTCATCTCACTGGGGTCTTATTTGTACCTAGAATAAAGAGGAATCTAATATCCATCTCTGACCTTGAAGACAATGGATATAGGGTTACATTTATGGATGGAAAAGTTCTAGCATGGCCTAAAAACTCATCTATCAAGAAAGCCCAAATCATAGGTGTAAGACAAGGATACCTTTACAAACTTTGCACTGAAGTTAATCAAGCCCTTACCCTTGACATCTTTGAGTCAACTAAGATTTGGCATAGAAGATTAGGACACCTTCATTTTCGTGCCCTACCTTCTATGGAAAAACTTGTAACAGGGTTACCTAAGTTAAAACCATCTCATGAAGGAAATTGTAAAGGTTGTGCCTTAGGAAAGAATACAAAGGGATCCTTTCCCACTAGTTTGAGCAAAACCCTAAATGTGTTAGATCTGGTTCACTCCGACTTATGTGGACCCATTTTTGTACCTTCTAAATCAGGATTTCTTTACTATGTCATATTTATAGATGACTTCTCTAGGAAAACCTAGATCTATTTCCTTAAGTGTAAAGAGTCAATAGAAATCCTCAAAAGGTTCAAAGAGTTCAAAGCACTTACAGAAAACTTCTCCGGGAAGAAAATAAAAACCTTAAGGACAGACAATGGGAAAGAATACACCTCTGAAATTTTTAAGGAATTCTGCATGAGTGCTAGAATTAAGAGGGAGTTCACAGTGGCCTACAACCCTCAACAAAATGGGGTTGCTGAAAGAAAAAATAGAACCATTGTAGAAGCTGCCAAAGCAATGTTGCTTGACCAAAACATTGAAACCTCTTTCTAGGCAGAAGCCTCTAGGACTGTTGTCTACATCCAAAATAGATGTCCTCATTCTCATCTTGACAACAAAACTCCTGAAGAAGCCTTCATTGGCATAAAACCTGACATTAGTCACTTTAGGATTTTTGGTTGTCCCATCTATATTCATGTGCCCAAGGAGAAGAGATTCAAACTTGAACCTTCCGGAAAGAAAGGGATATTTATGGGATATAGTGAAACCTCCAAGGCCTTTAGGATATTCATACCCGGGCAGAATCAAATTGAATTGAGCAGAGATGTCATCTTTGAAGAAGACGTTGCATTCAAGAGGGCAAGAAGTTCTAGTGAGACTGAAACCTATTCCCCTAGAGTACCTGAAATGGAACCTGCTCCTGAGATTCAGAGGGAGCATCTTAAGGAAATGCCACATGAACTTCCTTCTACTTCAAATGAGAATACAAATGACAACGGCAGAAAGAGACCACTTTGGGCCAAGAAGATGATCAAAGAAGCAGAGGATCATGCAGCACCCAAAGGAACGTTCAGGGAGAGTAAAAGACCCAAACGTTTCTCTAGCTATGTTACTCTAATGAACAACATCATAAACTCAGAACCTATCAGTGTTACAGAAGCTTTCCGACATCAAGCATGGAAGGATGCAATGACAGAGGAATATCAGTCTATTCTAAAGAATGATGTATGGGATATAGTGCCTAGACCAAAAGAGAAATCTGTTGTCTCTTCCAAATGGCTCTTCAAAATCAAGCATGCTGCTAATGGCAATATAGAAAAACATAAAGCACGTTTTGTGGCAAGAGGTTTTTCTCAAAAGGAAGGCATTGATTACGAAGAAACATTTGCACTTGTTGCCCGTTACACATTAGTGAGAGTAGTGTTAGCCATTGCAGCAGCTAAAGGCTGGAAGATCCATCAAATGGATGTGAAAACTGCCTTCCTGAATGGAACCATTGAAGAAGAAGTCTATTTGGAACAGCCTGAAGGTTTTGTGATACATAAACCTGACTCACATGTATGCAGACTGAAGAAAGCCCTCTATGGACTTAAACAGGCTCCCAAGGGTCTGGTATGAAAGAATTGACAGCTATCTCTTGGGATTAGGATTTTCCAAGAATGATGCTGACTCCAATCTCTACTTCAAGGTAATTAAAGGTGATATGCTAATAATTATTTTATATGTTGATGACCTGCTGATAACAGGAGAAGATCACCTCATTGCTCAAGGGAAGTAGGATCTAATTTCTGAATTTGACATGAAAGACTTGGGCATTCTTCACTACTTCCTAGGTTTAGAAGTATGGCAGAAATCAGAGGGCATTATACTTAACCAAGGGAAGTATACTATTGATATTCTGAAGAAATTTGGAATGTTGGACTGTAGACCGATGTCTACACCTATGGAAACCAACCTTCACAAATTGAAAGAAGCAGCAACAGAATCCAAGTGTGCAGATCCAACCCTTTACAGACAGATGATTGGATCCTTGATGTATCTGGTTAACACCAGACCTGATATTTGCTATGCAGTGAATGTTCTCAGCCAGTTCATGTGTGAACCAAAGGAAATTCACTTAATGGCTATGAAACATATTTTGAGATATCTTCAAGGCACTATTGGATATGGTCTTCTTTACAAGAATGATCAACTAGATCTACATGGGTACTCTGATTCAGATTGGGCTGGAAGTATAACTGATCGGAAAAGCACATCAGGATGTTGCTTCAGTTTAGGATCAGCTATGATCTCCTGGATTTGCAGAAAACAATCTTCAGTTGCACAGAGCTCAACAGAAGCTGAATACATTGCAGCCTCAATGGGAGCAAGAGAAGCAATTTAAGCCAGAATTGCTTAGGGACTCTTTGGTGAGCCCTTGAATCCTAAGCAATTATTCATTGTGATAATCAGAGTTGCATCAAACTCTCTCAGAAATCCTGTTTTCATGATAGATCTAAGCACATTGAGATCCCTTATCATTATGTAAGAGATATGGTGGAAAGGAAAGTGATTCAGTTGGAGTATATTAGTACAAATGATCAAACTGCAGACATTCTCACCAAGCCTCTCTCCCGAATCAAGGTAGAGCACTTCAGGAAGAAACTTGGTATGGTTGAAATGTAATTTGTTATTTATGTTTGAAATTCAAATTGTTTATCAAATTGTACTAATATATAAAGATGTTTAAATGTGTAAACTCTTTTGTCATGTGTGTGACTCCATGACTTTATGGGCCTACTCCCTTTGTGTACATTATTGAAAGGTGACGATCTTTCTAATAATGAACACTTGTATTTGACATTGTAAAGTGATGACTCTACAATGATAAACTATCATGATAGATATCATGTGACTTGATATCTGTGGACATGTCATGATAGTATCTCTTAGACACTTTGATGGATATCATGGGACTTGATATCATCTGAAGATCATTGTGATCTTTAAGAGATAATCATGGTGGATATTTATATCCGTGGATATGCCATGAATTATGGTAGACATCATGTGACTTGATGTCAGTGCACATACGATAATGAAGATGAGTTATGAAGAATGTCATGTGACTTGACAACTTTGAGAAAACATTCCTTATCTTCGATATCACATGTAAAGGTGATATCCCCACTTATTTGATTTGAAATATCTTCCGTAGCTAAGAGGGAGTGTTAATGAATGGTAGCTTAGGTCAGATATAAACGATGATTGCTATAAGCATCATCATCGTTTATATAAGATCAAATACTCTTCATTTTTAATATTTCTAGAAATAAGTAAATAATCGAATTTTATAAAGCATGTATAAAATCGAAGTTATCTAAATGATGTTCAGAATTCGCATTGATTAAAATTCGGGATTCTTGTAATACATCCGCCATGCGTAAGGGTGTGTTTATACGCTAAGTTTGTTTAAACCGAATGATCATCGGTTGTGAGAGGAACCCGTGCCCAAAGGGACACGTCCCTTGAGCGGACGTGTCTCCACGTGTGGAGACACGTCCTCTCAAGAGACGCATCCCTTGGAGGTGGGTCTCCTTACATACAAAAGATGATTCCAATCTTAATATGCAGACATCGAAATCATTAATGTTCTGCAATCAACACATATAGTATAAATCTGGAAATCGAAAATCTGTCTTAGAATTTTAGTAGAATTCTGGAAACTTACAATCTCTTTAGAACCCTTAGTCCCTCATTTTGATAGAAAATTTGATTACATTTACAACTCCCTCCAAAGCTGCACAAAAGAATTCAACATTTTTGGTGTTCCTAGATGTATCAATAGATTTGATGAACACTATGCCACCTGAGAAAGAAACAAAATCAATGATTCAATAAAACATAAATTAAAAATCTTGATTGTTAATCACTAAATCAATGCATTTTAGGAAGTAAAATCACCCGAGGAAGAAACAAGAAAATTTAGCAATGTTCTATTTCTTCCATCCGTCCAACCATCGATCATGATGGTGCAACCTTTCTTCCTCCATATGTGTTGCTGCTCCTCTATTGTGGCTTTCACATCAGCCACCTTTTGTGACAAAATGGGACCCTTTGTCTCCTCATCATTAGGGGCTTTGAACCCCACCTCGCAAACAATAATGGCATCAATTTTGTTTTGCCAATAAGGACACCTAATACAAATAAATTAAATAAAATAAGTATTGTTTGCAAGAAGCATCTGCATTTTTAATGTTTGCAAATAAGACAAAGAACTTGCAAACAAAACCAAGGTGAAGACAAATATGGCCAGCCATCTCAGAAAGACAAAACGTGGGACTATGGGAGATTGTAGAAGCTTTGTGTGGCATATGAAGACAAGAAAGCTTGCGCCAGATTTTTGGACGGAAGTGCCCCTTTGCAAAGGTGGTTGATAATATTAGTTTGTCAGCTATTTATAATTTTGAAGATCAATCATCACAAAAACCCTTTGGGTCCTTTGTGCCTACTAGCCCGATACCTCCAGCCGCCGCTAGTCTATAAGCAGAAAAAGACAAAGGCGATCCCTTAATTGTTTGGGAATTATTGGGTCCTGCCTGGTTGGATGCTTCCACACTAGCCGTCAACATGAGAAGTATCGGGACCTGCTTAATAGTATGCTCAAATATGGAAGTTGATTATCCACAAGAGGAGTCAGGTCTTTGGGAAATAGCCGATTCATAACTGAAGGTAAACGTCACTATTGATTAAGACAAAATACATCTAATTCTGACGCAGCATCAAATAAAGGCTTCAAATTATTCTGTAGCGCTACCAATCATAAAGACGTGAGTCTCTAAGCTAGACGAGTTGATTGCCTCCAGAAGCGCTTCCTATTTGCTTCTAGTTCATTCTTAAGAAGGCAATCTGTGGGGGTCTGAGGCAACATCAGGCTGTTTGGAGGGAGCTTGAAGGATTAAGAAGTAACGTGGGTCTAATTGTGACCATGGTGTGATCCTGGCAATGCACAAAAAACATTCATTTGGCAGCAACAATCCTTCTTCATTCGTGGTATGAACTTCTCATCATTGTAGCTTCAGGCTCATCACATGCTTGGGTGGCATTTGGTAACAGGCATGGTTATTTGTTGCTATTACACTGCTTTGAGCTGTTCCGGGGCAGACACAAGCACTTTCAGGCTTGGACGTTTTGGTTACCAGGTCTGAGTATGGTTTTGTTTGCATCTTTTAGCTTGCTATATTCTCAATTGCTTACTGTATACTTTTCTCATTACTGCTATTCATGGGTCTAAGTATGAGCATATCTGAAATGTATTATCAATACATTCATAAGTTGTAAACTCTGCTAACTGCAATATGTTCCTGTCCATGCACTGTAATGCCAATTCAATATAGAGTATAGAAATCTGAAGTTGTTTATCAGTTGAAGCATACTTTCCAGTTTGAATTCTATCTCTACGTTCTTAGTGATTATTAGTCTCATAAAATGCTGCATCTATCAAACTAAGAAAATATCGCAAAACTACGTTCAACCTGGCAAGGGACACTACATTTGGAGAGCACACTACAAATTTTTTGCTCGGTAACTTCCTTTAGCGATGCTAGAAAGAGCTCAAAACCAAATTACCAAGAGAATCAAAGTTCAAATAATTCATGAGAATCCAAGCTACTTGAATATAATCTTGTAGTAACTGTTGGCTTCCTCAAACTTTGAGATTATTTCATAGTTTGCTACTTGTGCACCATTGTCTTCTATAAGGGTTTAGATTTCTGTGCTTGAAGATATTTCATTACTAGATGTTACCAAAAAGCCTTTGAATGTTTATAGAATCTTCCCTTTACGTCCAACCACCTACTCCCTTAAAAAAGTGGTTTTATTCTTAGTGAGTTAAGGAGATACTTGATTGAGAAAGTTTCAAATAAAATTTCTGTGAGATCAAACGCAATTTTTTTCCATGGCCTTAGAGCTTGAGGGTACCCATTCCATTTTTTTTCTCCCCATATTCATGATGATTAATTTCTAGGATAGGCCCACTTTGCTCCAAAACATTCTTTCTAGGACCAAGAAAATTGTTTCCTACTATGGCTCTAGTGGTCCTTAAGGTGGACAATAATGAGTTCTCCAAGGCTATTGGAATTGGTCATCACATTTTTAGACCTCTCTTGGAGAAATTATTGGAAGTTTCTAAGTTGAGGCATATCGGTCCTTTGTTGGTGTGTTGGAGAAATTTTTGCTCCTTACAAAGCTTCGTCAAAAAGAACATGTCTTTTTTTCTAGGCCCTGTTGGATCCCTTCTAAAACTTTAGTGAAGCGCCTCTTACTGTATTTTGCCACCTTGACCAACCTAGGTGGGGTAGCTTTAGCTAGTTAGGGGTTTTTCTTTATTTTTATCCATTAATATCACATTTTTTGTGATATTTCTGATGTTGGCCAACCAATCTCTTTAGGTTGTGACCTTTCATAAGGATTAAGTGAAACCTTCGTATAGGGGTTTCACTCTCTCATATGTATCATTCACTCTGTTGATGAGGACCTAAAGTCCAAAACATGTTCAAAGTCTCCTCTATTTTGTTTGTGCATTATATTTTTGTGTATGTTACTATTTGTGATGAGCCCAACTAGCTCCAACTCAACCTCTAAACTATAATTATTTGTTTTTGTTTTTTTTTTTTTTGATGAATTTTAAGCAATAAATACAGAAGTGCGCCAAGCATAAAATGTACATAAAACTGAAATACAAGCAAATTAAAGGCAACTGCAATGCTATTGCGGATCTGGAAAATCATACAAAGAGATTGCATACAATCAACATACCCGGAAACCTCCAAAATAATTAAATAAAGTGGATCTGTGCCTGCCAGGCAAGATATGCTGAAACTGATGAAATGCAACACCTAGACACTGGATCTACTTTCTCCCACACAGAAATTGGTGAAAAGCTGCTAAGAAGGATGGACGCCCAAGATGGAGTCTAGAAATGAGCCAAAGGAGAGGCGTTTTAGCCTCTTGCTTGACACGCCCTTTCCCAGATGAACATGCCTTCCAATGCAATGGGACGGCCTCTGAATGGTGATGAACAATCTTTATTGAAAGCAGAAAAATGAATGAAGATGGCATCCCATATGTGAAAGCCCTCTTCCATATTATAAACTATAATCTTCTGAATAAAAATAATTCTCATGTAAGCACGGATGAACTCCTGTATGAAGCTCCCTTAGTAGCAACCATTCAACTGGTATTTCACAGTCTCACAATCACAGATCAATGAAGAATTATTGCTCTCCAAAGAATTTCCTGAAACCCTTGTCCTAAGACAAAAGCCACAGAGAAGATATAAAGATGCAATGTCAAATGATCAAAAGTGAGGTCGACTTGCATCTTTTTTCCTTATATCTCCAAAAAGCACGACTTCCAAGAAAAGTACAGATTTTGTGTAACGTGCCAACCCTTTGGTAAAGTAAAATTTCCATAATTTACATCCTACAAGTAAGTAAACGTGTTAGCATGACATTGCAATAAAAATTTTCCTTTTCTTTATTGATAAAACATGAAAAAGTTGCCATATCAATTTACAATAAAGATTCCATTTCAACATAATAACTTCACAAGTACATGAAACAAGAATACATACCTTAACTAACATACCTCCGATGAGCTTTAGAACAAATAGTAGTAAGAAGGTTCAAGTTCCTTTCCTTTCAAATCTCGATACATCGGCCGCTTGCTATGGAGGAGAAACATCACTCGAGCGCTTTTATGCGAACCACAGACTTATAATGCAGTCCCCCGCACATCCATTATTCAATAGATGGCCCTCCCTTCGAATGAAGAGATTGGTAGGGTATCCGTTAATGATTACCAACTGAGCATAATGTTGTGTCCTACACAACTAGAACCTTGCTATTTCACAATCTCGAACTAGTACAAGGATCACAATGAACTGACAGTGTAGTCTCAACTACCTCACACGTAAGTGGATGTCGTACATTTCACTACTTTGGCCAAAGTATTCTCATTCAGTACTTCGAATGAAGGTCTATCATAAACACTACTCAGGGCCGATTTGACTTAGGTGTTAGTTTTAGGATTAGAAGTTAAATAAGCAGATTTTAATTCAATTTCAAACAAATAGACACAGCATATACCCTGGGAAAAACCTCCAACTTGAGGGAGAAAAACCCAGCAACAATATATCACTTATATATTGAATGACAATCAACAAGTCTCTTTACAATGAGGCCGATTACAAGGCCAAATATCAGCACCAAAACTAGATGCAATCTCAGATAATAATAATGCTCTTCCTTGATTATGAAATCAGCCTTCTTGTAAACTTCGATCTGCACTTGAAGAAATTCACACGCCTATGATATCGAACTATGAATGTCTGTAATGTATAAATTATCAAATGAACAATGAGCAACTCTAATATATACATGAGGGAGTAGACGATCCTTTCAAGGATGAAGTCGCCCCCAAATGAAAATCATAACTCTTCAAAGATGGCGACAGTCACTCTAAATCAATAATTAAATGTTATTTCATTCTCCAAGTGAAGTTTCTTCACTTAATATTGACTCAAATAAATTAAATAGCCGACAAGGCTATATTTAATTTATGGTTTCAAGTTGATGCTGTAGTTGAGCCCGAGCACCAAGTAACATCAACACTCCCTCTCGCCTAGGAGGAATACTCGTGACATATTGCAACACTCGCCAAAAACTCATGAAGTTAACAAAAACTCGCGAAGTTTCTAGGTGAATTCTGTACTTGGTGAAAAACTCGCCAGATTTCTTCTTTTTGAGAACTTGTTGTGATTTTGTTTAGTTTAGAAAAGTACCTGAGAGTTTTGAAAAAAGACTTGTGCGATCTAGAAAATTCCGTGCAAATGGGTTAAAAAGGCATTTGAGTTTTTTCATTCATTTGCGTGCTCTACTTTAGAAAAAACACTAAAATGATGTGTTCCATGACAATTTGTGTGGCTTTGATGGTCTTAATTTGGGTTTTATTATTAATGCAAAATGATGTACACCATGAAGGTTTGTGTGGTTTTGGAGGTCTTAATTTGGGCTTGGACCCCGCGAGGGGCGCTGCCCCTCGACCTCGCTGGGGGTGCTGCCCCCAGACCCCCACAAGGGGCGTTGCCCCTTGACCCCACTGGGGGCACTACCCGCAGACCCCTGCAAGGGGCACTGTCCCTTGACCCTGCTAGGGGCGCTGCCCCTTGACCCCGCTAGGGGCGCTGCCCCTCCACCCCATTGGGGCATTTCCCTCAAACTCCCATTGAATTCATTTGTTTTTCTAGGTATTCTCCACTATTTACCTTCAGTTTTACAAAAACAATTTGCTATTTTCATTTTGTTTCAAACTATCAGTATCAGCGTATTGAGAATTCCACATGAGGATGCGATTTTCTATCTAATTTTCTTTCAAATCAATCAAATATAACAAGACTCAACTTGTTTCTTCTATGTACTCATTTTATTGACTCATTGGATGCATCTTATCATTGAATTTTGCAAAAAAAATGCATTTTTAATGAAGTTTAAGCATTTTTTTAAGTTGCCGAGTTTTTAATAGTTTTTGTATCAGATTTTCGGCTTGGCAAGTTTAACCATAAGCTCCAGCCTAACTAATGTCATGGAGCCTCTCAACATGACACCCACAATGGCTACACCTATATGTGGAAAGAGCTCATCACAGAGTCACTCAACGTGATATTGTCCATCATGGCTACTCCCATGTATGGAAAAGAACATGTGCACAAGTGCCCATCACGGAGTCACTCAACATGATGTCATCTCATCATGATGTCCACCATGGCTACTCCCAGAGGGTGGATAAACACAAGTGGCTGAAGCAAATCATCACAAGAAGTCTCAACGTGATGTTTTCATGGAGTCACTCAACATGACATCCACCATGGCTACTCCCAAAGGGTGGAAACAAGGTCTTTCACCTCAAATTTCTCTCACAGAGAAAAAATGAATTAAAGCAAGGGCTTACAACTCCACCCTCTCATTAATTTAAAAATGCATTAAAGCAAATCACAAAAGATCATTGATGTTGAGTCTCCCTCTTAGCTAGGGCTTCATTCTCCACAACTCCAAGCTTGTCTCGAAAGTGCATAAACTTTACTCTAGAGAGAGGTTTGGTGAGAATATCAGCCGTCTGCTCATTAGTACAAATGTATCTCAACCGGATAGATTTCCTCAATACCATATCTTTGATATAGTGGTATTTGATCTCAACATGTTTTGTTCTGTCATGAAACATTGGATTGATGTAAAGCTTCACAAACTTTGATTAATACACAATGCTAGTCGACTCCAATGATTGTCCAAACAATCCTGCAAGGAGCTTCCCAAGCCACATTGCTTCTCGAGCTGCCACACAAGCTGCAATATACTTTGCCTCTGTGGTGCTTAGTGCCACCAAGACCGCCTCATCAGAGATCAAAACTATTGCAAACTCTTTAGCTTCTCGTGAAATTGGTTTCTATCGTAGACATAGATTTGCAATCCATCAATGCACCTTCTTTCAAGATACTTCCCTTGACTCAATCATCTCATTAGGCCGCCATACTAAACCAAGGAAGTAATGCATGTATTTAAGATCCTTCATTTCAAATTCAGAAGCCAACTCCTTGCATTTGATAATGAGGTGTTCTTCTCCAGTAAGAAATAGATCATCAACATAAAGAACCAAGATCAATGCCTCACCATCAATTACCTTGAAGTATAGGTTTGAGTCAGCATCATTCTTGGAGAAGCCCAAGCTCAACATGTATCGATCAATCCTCTCATACCAAGCACGAGGAGCCTACTTAAGGCCATACAAAGCCTTCTTCAATCTACAAACATGAGACTCCTTCCCATGAATCTCAAAGCCATCAGGTTGCTCAATGTATACCTCTTCTTCAATTACACCATTAAGAAATGTTGTCTTCACACCCATCTGATTTAACTTCCATCCTTTAGCTGCTGCAATAGCAATGATAGTCCTGATGGATGTATAACGAGCAACCGGAGTAAAGGTTTCCTCATAGTCTATTCCCTCTTTCTGAGAGAATCCTCTAGCAACAAATCTGGCCTTGTACTTCTCAATGCTTCCATCAACAACATGCTTGATCTTGAAAAGCCACTTAGAAGATACAACAGATTTCCCTTCTGGTCTAGGTACAATGTCCCAAACATCGTTCTTGAGAATAGATTGATATTCTTCAACCATAGCATCTCTCCATACTTGCTGACTTGAAGCTTCCTCAACACTGGAAGGCTCAGATTCAATAATTTGACTCATCAATGCAAGATAGCTTGGAAACTTCTATGGTCTTTTTCTTTCTCAGAATGTTCCTCTAGGAGCTGCAAACTTTTTTGCCTCCTGCATTCTTCGCCTGGCCCATAGAGGTCTCTTTCAACCAATAACAATGTCTCTAGGCCCATTAGTAGCTTCCAAAGGCTCAACTGGATCACCATTTTCTTCTGGTTCAGGTGACTCCCTCTGAATCTCATGAGTATGGTCAACTTCCATGTCCTGAGGAGTCTCTTGGTCTTCATTATCTATCTCCATGTAATAGCCTTTAGATCTCTTGAATGCAACATCCTCTTCAAATGTAACATCCTTGCTAATCTCTATCATTTTCTGACCTGGAATGTAAATCCTGTAGGCTTTAGAAGACTCACTGTAGCCCACAAATAATCCTTTCTTGCTAGAAGGTTCCAACTTTGTCCTTTTATCTTTAGGCACATGAACATACATAGGACAACCAAAGATTCTCAAATGACTGACTTCAGGGTTCACACCTGTGAAGGCTTCTTCAAGAGTCGGTCTCCAAAATATGATGAGGGAATTGATTCTAAACATACACAAAAGGCTTCTTCAAGAGTCAGTGTTCTCCAAAATACGCATGAGGGCTCGACTCTAACATACACGCTTTGTCCTAGATGCTTCAGCCCAAAGGAAGGTTTGAAGTCTGATCAATGTGGATCATGGCTTTAGCTACTTCTACAATGGATATATTCTTCCTTTCTGCAACAATTGTAAGGAACACAAAACTCCTCTTAATCCTTGCCTCAATACAAAAGTTTTGAAAGCTTCCAGAATGTATTCTCCTCCGTTGTTAGATCTCTAACTTTGATCCTCTTCCCGAACAAGTTCTTTACTAGACCCTTAAATTCCTTGAATTTCTCAAGTACCTCAGATTCTTTAGTCTTTAAGAAATAAATCCAAGTCTTTCTAGAGTAGTCATCAATGAAAATTATATAATACCAAAAACCACTCAAAGAAGCAACAGACATTGGACCACACAAATCAGAATGAATGAGATCTAGAATACATTTAGATCTACTTTCACTACTATGAAAAGGACCTTTAGTATTCTTACCCAATGCGCATCCTCGGCAAGTGCCTTCATGCTCCTGGCTGAGTTTAGGAATGCCAGTGACCATTTTCTCCATGGTTGGAAGTGCTCTGAAGTGAAGGTGAGCAAATCTTTTGTGCCTCACACAAACTGGTGGAATCATGCAACAAGGCCTGCATTGGACGAGTGGAAAGTCTATAAAGATTTTCTTGCCGAACACCAATCACTCGGGCTGACTTGATGCTAGAGTTCTTCAACCATGCAAGAACTTTTCCTTCGGAGAATGCAACTTGATATCCCTTATCTTCCAAGGCTGAAATTGAGACAAGGTTCCTCTTGATGCCTGGTACAAATAGCACATCGCTCAATCGGAGAGAGATGCCGAAATCTAAGTGAAGAGAGGAGGTTCCAACACCTTTCACAAAATAGCATGCATCATCTCCAATTATGACTTGAATGCTTATATCTCTCTCCACCAAATCTGAAAGATGTTCTCTAAATCCAGTGATGTGACGAGAGGCGCCACTATTAATCAACCAAGTGTTGCTATCTGTTGGAACATTGCTAGATAGGGCAGAATAAAATAGAAATCCACTTGAATCCTTCTGAGGAGAGATCTCACCCACATCCGCAATAGAAGCATGTTGTTTTGGTCTAGTTGGACAATCTTTCGCATAGTGACCAAACTTGTCACATCTGAAGCACTGTATATGGGAGAGATCCTTCTTCTTCTTAGATGCAGGAGCACCATCTGATCTTTTATCTCTGTTCCTCTTGAAGTTGCCTTTCTTCCCTTCTCTTCCTTTCTTCTTTGAAGAATGAGCAGCAAGTACATGAATGTCTTCATTGGTAGAACTTTGCCCATTGCCTCTCCCTGCCAATCTAGATTCCTCTTGAATGCAATCTGCCCTAAGACGATCAAACTTAGGTAGCTTTGATCTCCTACCGATACCTTGTATAAATGGCTCCCAAGATTGAGGAAGACCATTAAGTGCCAACATGACCAAGTCCTTATCATCAACCAAGTGACCAATGGTACAAAGCTGATCTCTCAACTCGGTGATCTTCATGAAGGAGATGACAAAATCTCCTTTCGCCATTTTGATGTGATGAAGTTGTTGCCTCAATGCAAGAGCTTTGCTTGTATTATCAATCTCATACATTTCCTCCAAGGTCTTGAACATCTCTCTTGCTGTCTTCAACTTGGAGATAATCGACACAAGGTGGTCCTTCACAGAATCAACCAAAACCTTCTTTGCCTCAATGCCATTCTTCTTCCATTGTGACTTCTCATTCTCATCGGAAGGTTCGGGAACTTCACTCTCCACGAACTCAGCAATCTCATTTTCTTCCAATGTATCCAATACTCTAAACTTCCAAGAGGTGAAGTTGGAAGCACCTTCAAGTCTATCTTCAACCTTGAGCCCGTTCACCATTTTCGAAGATGAGATAGACACAAGAAGATGAGAACAAGAGTGGAAGATAACGCTGCTTATGTAAATCTGATCACGATCTTGCTTAAACCCGCTCTGATATCATGTTAGTTTTAGGATCAGAAGTTAAATAAGCAGATTTTAATTCAATTTCAAACAAATAGACACAACATATACCCTAGGAAAAGCCTCCAACTTGAGGGAGAAAAACCCAGCAACAATATATCACTTATATATTGAATGGGAATCAACAAGTCTCTTTACAATGAGGCCGATTACAAGGCCAAATATCAGCACCAAAACTAGATGTAATCTCAGATAATAATAATGCTCTTCCTTGATTATGAAATCAGCCTTCTTGTAAACTTCGATCTGCACTTGAAGAAATTTGCACGCCTATGATATCGAACTATGAATGTCTGTAATGTATAAATTTAAATTATCAAATGAACAATGAGCAACTCTAATATATACATGAGGGAGAGGAGATCGCATCCTTTCAAGGGGATGAAGTCATCCTCAAATGAAAAATCGTAACTCTTCAAAGGTGGCGAATAAGAAGTCGGCCTCAATCAATAATTATTTAACAATAATTAAATGTTATTTTGTTCTCCAAGTGAAGCGCCTCTTCACTTAATATCGACTCAAATAAATTAAATAGCCGATAAGGCTATATTTAATTTATGGCTTCATAAGTTGATTCTGGAAGTTGAGGCCCAACGCTACAACATCAACATTAGGACTGTCTTACACTACGCATAGGCTTATGTCCTTCAATGGGTAATCAGTCACCCCAGACTACCTACAACATTCTATCTACTTAGAAATGAAACAGTCTACAAGTGTTTTAAACAATTCCTCCTAATGAAGAAATCTTTATCCTAGGAGTACTTAAGCTTTCCTCAGTTAACCTAATAACTTAAGCTGGAAAGACCTTACTTGACTCTGCCTTCATTTCAAACCTAGTAATTATTAGCTATTACCATCGTATTCTCCTTATATGGAGACCATACAAATATGCAATTTCACACTAATATGCATTTTAAACCTCCTCATAAATTCCTTCACATAAATTCACTTCTTATGCACAATTAAGCAAACATCTTCCATAATAGCTCTTTTCCCCTATAAACTAAATTTCATTTAGGAAATAATCTTTCAGTCTTTGCACACACAGCAAACACAAAGAAACAAATATAACAATCAGATTCAAAATTAAAAGATGAAGAAGGTTTCATGCCTGATTATGAGCTTCCCAAAAATGATGCAATCCCAATCTAACTCTTAACACTAACCCTCAATGTTGACAGAATTCTCACTCAGAATTAGACTCTCAAGTGATAAATACTCAGCTATATTGGAATATACTCAGAATGTGATGATAATATATTGGTATTTCCTCTGTTTTATCACTCAGAAATGTATATGATTTCAGAATAAAGAAATTGTGGAGCAAACTCAGAAAATGATAGAAACTCGGATTATGCAAGTGTAGTATGAAGAATGTATTGGCGGCTATTTATAGAGCCAAAAATCCATCGATTTCCACTTCTCCAGGCATGTAAGTTGCCAGGACTGTATCTTTGAATATTTCAAATGATAAGTGGCGGATTTCTACTCACATACTCAGCACCTCAAGAGGTGATTCGACCTTAGAATTTGCCAGCAGTTTGAAAAATAATTCAATTTGCACATGATAAAATGAAGGAATCGACATCTACAGGTAAGTTACCAGAAATGGCACCAACTATGAAATGATTCATCAAATTTGGAAATGGTCATAGCTACTCACTAAACACCTTATCCCTTCTCAAGTTGTGTTGCCCCTATTTCTCAGTTGTGTTGATTTCTTCTTCCAAGTGAAGCGCACTTCACAGGCGCATGTTTTTCCAGCACCATGGCATTTTCACGTATTTAGCTTTTCAAAGGTTTGAAAGCAAATATTTTGGTTTCCCAAAGTTTAAAACATTAACATTTCCAAGTAATAGGGAAATATTTCGATTTCCCTAGTTACCATGATTAAATTTATTAAAATGAGAATAGCCCGATTCATAGTTGGTAATAAATAATCAGCTGAAAGATATTCATCGATTTTCCATAGTTTAGACTTTAATATTCGCTCCAAGTGATATAATCTTTTATCCACTTTTAGAGATTTATAATATTAAACTTAGGAAATAAGTTAATTTCCAAAGTGGAGACTAATTTTAGAAAATAATTTGATTTCCATAAATTGAGAAATAAAATAAAATATAATTTCATTATATATTTTATTATATAAATATTATTATAGTCTTAAATATATTAAACATATATATATATATATAAAGTCATCAGGCAATAATAATATAATATTATTAATATCCATAGATAATAGGTAGTGTGTATATATATATGCATGTACATACCTGTATATACCTCAGTGTACACGTATGTGTATGTATACCATATCGACACATACGTATGAGCATATCCATCTGTCGACCATACGCCTGTATCGATATGTTTATACATATGGATACGTGTATATACTATATACATGTGAATACATACCCATTCAACCTATTCACTTACATCCATTCACGTTATCCTCACAATGACCGTAATACAATAAGTCAAATATACAAATAAACATCACTCACAAAACACAAAGAAGTAAACAAGACTTCTAAAGCCTATGGATGACTTATCAAGACCATCATAACTGACTTGGTTCCTCCCAACCTATAATGACATGTGTGTATGCTCAAATGGTTCTCGTTACTGTTTACCCGACCAAGCTCCTCTACCAAGTGATATTTCTCCTCTGCTTGGAGGAATGGTTCACACACCTGCATTCAATGACACACTAACGGGAGTCATTTGTTCACAACAAACAGTATACATGAAACATCTTAAAAGTTAGAATAAACATTACTCTATAACTTTGCATGCATATCCATCAAGAATAACATCAATAGAACTAACATTTAAATGAGACAATCATTAATTCATCTCTAGAATTCACATTACATTCACATTTACCCTATCAAATAACAGTAAATAGTAACGTCACAATTTGGGATGTAACATTTTGTCATTTAAATACATTTAAAGCCCCTAGGGATCACTTGTTGGTGTAACAGTGAAATGGTTGCCCAGCTGTGGTGCAACCAAGGTTCAAATCCCTGCCTGGACCATTGCGGTGTAAAAACCGGTTTGGTCCCAACTTGGTTCGGAGATAAAAGTGGCGACTGATCTTGGAGGATGTACAGGTGATCTTGGCGGACGTGGTGATCTTGAAGGACGTGCTGGTGGTGTGTGTTGCTCATGGATCCAAATTCTTGTCGGCGTGTGCTGCTCGTGGACTACGGTCGGACCCACACGGGTCTTTGATGCCTGGCGGTGGTGCTATATTAGACCCTCGTGAGTCTTTCACTTCGCCTGCATGGTTGGTCTTGGAGAGATAAGGCTAAGGACAACACAAAAACAGAGGAATGGCGCTGGATCCAGCAGGGAGCTCGGCGAGTTTGCTGGCAGGCGTAGCACTGGGGGACCAATGGAGGTGGTGGTTTAGCGGGGATGAGGCCCCTCGAATGTGGTCTCACTGGTTCATAGCTCCAGTCAAAAGCGTATGGGTGTTGCCCCTAGCAGCTATTCAACAATCAAAAAAAAAAATGCATTTAAGCCTTTCTCAATAGTTGCTTTAAATACTTTGAGCGCACCTTTTCACTTAAGTGATTTTTTTATCACTTTATAAAATATTTAAGTGGCATTTCTTTTTTATAAAGTCAATTTGACTTTATAATAAACCAATAAGTTAAATAATTAACTTAACCACAAAAATATTCATAACTCCCTCCAAACTCGATATTTCTCCGTGCCGTCAGAAGTTGGCGAACACTGAACTACAAACGTTTGTACTGAATCCAATAGTGAAGTGAAGGAGTTGGAATGACAATACCCACCAAAACGGCCACTGACCCCCTAACCAAATCCTGTCAGCCTACGAGGGTCCAAGAAATAGGCTAACTCAACTACTCTTGAAACTAACTAGAGTGGGGACATTACACTATCCTTTGTGTTGCTACACTTTAGAGCTAGCAATTAAAGTTTAAATTTTCCTCTTGAAGTGCATGCTGCATTGTTTAATTTTGTACACATGCCATTAATCTTGAATATTGATTCTCACAATGAAGGGCTATTGTCAATTCTAACGGCAATATTTCTTCCATTCTTGGTGGTGATTCTACTTCTATTGTAGAAGTGTTGGAGTCACAATTTCTTCTATGGAAGATTCTTTATGGTAAACTATTCATGCTGATAGTACTGCACATACTTGGGAGCTCAAGGTGGAAGGTGGAGAAATTCCTAATAGTGTTTGGATTAGCACTCTGTTATCCTAAATTTTTAACTCGTTTTAAAATTTAGGTAACCAATCAAAATTTTCTTAAAACTTGAGATTTTTCTTCTCTAAGGCACGTATTACGAGGTGCAAAGAGTGGCAAATCTCTGTTTTAGGTTGATTAACCTTTGGGCTACTCTTTTTCCCCTTTACGTTTCCGTTTTCGTCGATTTCTGAGTTGTTTTTGGTGTCTTTTTCATCAATTTCGGGTTTTCAGAGCAACTCAGCAAATAGGGAAATTTAGACTCCAAAAGCAAAATTGCTAAAGTTTCTCAAAAACCCGAAATTGCTTAAGTTATCAAAAAACCCGAATTTGTTAAAGTTTTTATATTTTGACAAAAGGCAAAATTGCTAAAATGATTCAAAAACCCGATTTTGCTTTAATGACTTGAAAAGTTTGAATTTTTCATAAGTATTCATTTTTGCCAAAATGAAAATTGTCAAGTCATCTAAAAAGTGCGAATTTGCTAAAGGCAAAATTGTTATTTGATCTTGAAAACCCGATTTTGTTAAAAAAAAAACATGTAAAGCTTCAAAAAAAGCCCGATTCATGTTTTTGATGACATTTTGCATTGCAAGAACTTCTGAAAAGTCCGACTTCTCTCAGATTCGAGCTGGTTGAATTCTTCTTTGCATTTACTTCCCCATTTTATGGAGATTTTGTCGACCTTAATGCCTGAAATTCGGACTTTCACCAGTAAATAGCCGAGTTTCTGTCTTTTTTCAACGCGCCTAGGGTTTATTTCTTCATTGTTTTGCAGTTCGAACTCTTCTTCAGGTATGCTACGCCTTTCTTCATCTTGCTTTTAGCATTTTGATGTTATTTCTTGCTTTGTTATAAACGTCATTGTCTTCTGTATACACATTTTACATTTTTATGACTGTTACAAAACGTGTTTTTTATTTTTACGCGTTTTTCCTTCTATTTTTCGCTTTTATCATAGTTATTTTTGTATATTTATTGGTATCTTTTTATAGTTTCATGGAAACGCGTTTTTCTCACTGGTTATCTTCATATTAAAATGCGTTTTTCTTTGCAAAAGTCCGTCTTCATATGAAAACGCATTTTTATAATGCACATTCATATCATATGTCCTCCGTTTCTCTTCATTTCATTTACTATTTCATTCACCTCGCATATATCCTCCATATTTCCATCCTAAACCTCATGCATAACACATATTCTATCTAAATTCGCCTTATATTATCAAAACGCGTTTTCTTTATCATTTTGCTGTTTCAGCAATAATGTTTTAAATTCATTCCGTTTCCATCTCCCATACGCCTTCCCCTTCATCTCACTGAATTTTGCTTTTCATCTCATTTCATATACCTCCATACTTCATACATAATGCATTTTTCATTTTTTTAAAATGCTTCATATGATGAAAACGCATTTTTCATTTTACCATCCATTTTCAGCAATAAACTTCCATGTTGCCTTCATTTCATTTTCCATGCTTCGTTTCATCCACTTCAAATATCCATTATCATTTTCCAAAATAAATAATTCACTTTGTCTCTCATTTCGGATTTTTAGCCCCAAAATACAATTTCGGGATTCGCAGCTGAAATAACAATTTTTAAAAATTGCAAGGTTGAAAAATTGTTAAACTTCCAAAAAATCCCGATTGCCTTTGTGAAAATTGTCAAAGCTCTTCAAAATCCCGAAATTGCAAAAAGCAGAAATTGCTAAAGTGTCAAAAAGTTCCGAAATTGTTGAAGTCACTCAAAAACCCGAATTGCCTTAAAAAGCACAAAAGTTGACCTTTTTGGACGAAATTCCAAATCCAAGCCAAAGATCTCTTTGTCTTGCTGTTTCAAGAAGAGACATGCTGTTTTTGACTGCCACCATTCCATTCATTTCGATTTCATCTTCATTTGCCTTCCCTCTTTCTTTCAAAATCCATTTCATTGTTCTAGGGTTTGAGTTTCGCCATGTCCACTCACGTTGATGCTGATGATGTTCTGACCTTATGGGGTTTTCACCGCAGTCTTGTAGATTCCTGTTCAATGACAGACGAGCCAACTTCTCCAGCAGGCAAGAAGATGAAGTATAAATTTGACAAATATCAGAATGAGATTTCTCCATCTCACGTCGTTTCAAATATCGACGAGATCAAAGATACAGAAATAGGGCATATTGATATGTCCGAATTTCTTGAAAGAGCTGAGAAATCTACGTCTTCTGATATGCAAAAGTTGCTGAGAAGTCATATTCATCTGGTGGCTTCTTTTCCTGTTGCTGCCCTTGAACCAGAATTCGTCCTTGCATGTGCAGCGCGCTTTGATAGACAATCCAGAACAATCAAGGATGATGATGGCAACGTAGTTATCAGACTTGATGCCGAAACAATCAATAGAGTTTTCAGAGTACCTGATGCAACTACTTATTCAGAGATTTCATTGAAGAGTGCTCACAGACATTTTGAGCAGAAAAAGAGTGATTGTATTAAACACATCAACTCTAAATGGCTTCTTAAATCACGACCTTGTGTGACCCGTATGCCCAAGTTGTATCGGTCTGATTTTAAAGAAGAAATAAATGATATGATCACTCTTCTGAGTAGAATTGCAGGGTTGAAAGTTTCTAATGTGTTTGAAAACTGGATGTATAAGTTCATGGTGGTTGTTAGAAAAGCACAACATCCAATTTTCTGGGGAGAAATAATCAGTGATTGTTTGTGTGAACAGCTTGCACAGGTGTCTACCACTTTGACCTTCTATATGAATTCATATTTGGTTTACATAGCAGCTTCCTTGAGACATTTTCCAGGCTTATCTCCTGAAGGTGATAGATCCTTGGTGCCTGTATGGAAATATTATGATCAGTTGACTTTTATTCCAAGTCGAGCGCATTATAGAAGGGTTCAAGATGCCTTCTTCGGTTATCTTATGTGTTTGTTTGACAAAGAGTTGGTAAACAACAGGGTGTCTGATGCAGCTTGGAATAAGGTAAATCAATATGGCTGCTTGTTTCTTCAATTTCCTACATTCACTTATATGAGAGTTGGATGCTTTGAAGACCAACCTTATATGCTTCCAAGATATCCGACTGATAAGATCATTCTGATGGAGCTGGGAAGGCAGTTAATGGCAGTTCATTCACGTCAAGCTATACAACACAAGTCTGGAATTGGTATTTCTTCACATAATCCATTGGTAATTGGCAGGTATTCTTTGACAACTTCTTCAAGAGCCAAAGCAATGGAAACTGAACTTCAGGAGATAACATTGAAGAGATTCCAAGCTAGGGTGGATTTTGATTACAGAAGGATGAAGGATAAAATAAAAAGAGCCTCCTTCACTCATGTTCACCGCATTGAAGACGTTTGGGCAGACCTCCGGACAGAAAAGGATATATACAAAATGGATTATTGCAGGCTAACTTTGGAGCAAATTATTGATCTAAATCTGACTTTAATTCCAGAGGGAGTAATTGATGATAGGCAGATTTTGGATCCTGAGTACGAAGAACAAGGAGTTGCTAATGCTCCCATTCCTGCAATTCAATGGTCTCAAAAGGAATCCGTCTCTATCTTTGATAGATTTCAATCAGTCTTGGCGAACACCAACTCTTGGCTCAAAAGCATAGGTGTCAAGACTATCAAAATCAAAGTTAGAGCTGAAGATGACCCAGCTGGTCCTAGAGGATTGAAATCAGAAATCAGGGAACAATCAAAGGAAGGAGCTTCCTCTTCAAGTACCAGAATCAAGCTGAAAGTAAGCAGAGCTCCAGAACAACCATTGGATAGGGAAACATTAAAGGGTAAGGAAGTCAATGAAATGCAAATTCAGATATTAGATCAGCAAGAAGAAGACGAGGTTCATGAGACCTCTACCATTCTAAGTGAGATAATTCCTCACGTTGAAGCTCCGATACCAGAATCAGTCATATCTCCTATGTCCCCTATCGACAGTGATGTTGATTCCTTTTCCACCGTTTTTGTTCCTTCTATTCCACCACAAGAGACTTGTCATCAGTCTTCATATGTAACGGATACTCCCATGATGAACTTGCCTAGTAACTTCAAGAGTATTTTTGATATCAATCCAATCTTTTCAGCCATGTCAGAAACAACTCTTCCAGAAATTGATACATCTGTAACGAACTTTGATTGTTTCATGGCCAATCCTAGTTGCAATTTGTCCTCTGAGCAAAACATTGTTGCTGTACAAACTGAGGCACCTTCAAGAATTTCTGTTGTATCTCAAACTGAGGCTATTTCTACTGAGACCGCAGTTGCCATTTCAGATGTGACAACCTTGGATCTTCCTCCATGGCTGAATTCAATTGCTCCTAAGAGAAAGAAACAAGCAGTGTCTCCTGATATTTTTGATTTCCGAAAATTGAAGAAATCAAAACCAGTAATTGCAAAGAAAGCTAAAACAGTCTCACAGGTTTTTGTTGACAGCAACAGAATGAAATATGCTGAAATTGCAGAGCCCTTAGTTGATAAACCGCATGAAGAAATGCAGGTATCTGACTACAGATTCACAAGAGTCGAATTGGGCAAGCAGACTCATGCCAATATGATGCAGGATGCTCAGAGTTCAATGACAATTTTAACACAAAGTTATAACGAACTCTTAGCTAAAAAGGAAAAA
The DNA here is from genome assembly GCA_007258455.2 of Sequoia sempervirens. Taxonomy (NCBI): domain Eukaryota; kingdom Viridiplantae; phylum Streptophyta; class Pinopsida; order Cupressales; family Cupressaceae; genus Sequoia; species Sequoia sempervirens. The sequence goes on from VDFB02193016.1 coordinate 27,889, forward strand.
CTCAAAGAAGACAATGCTCAGCTGGTTTCAGTCATTCAAAGGATTACAGGATCATCAGAGGCAGTTGATTCTCTATCTACAGCTCCTCCAAATGAATCAATTAGACAATTAAAAAGAATTGCGCAAAAAGCTAAAGCAATTGATTCATGGATAACTCAGCTGATTGAGAAAAGCATTCCAATGATTGAGAAGACGTTGCAAGTTCTCAAGAATGTCAGAATAGCAAAGATAAAGCTGAATCAAACTTTGGAAGTCTTCAAGCAGAGTTTGGAATCACTTGAGAAGGATTTAAAAATCTGGCATGAGATAGATCAAGTTAAGTTACAAATTCTATGCAGCAATTCAATCTTGCCAAACAGAGAGAAGTACATAGAATTTGAAGAACTTATGACAAATAGATCATTAGTCATTCAAGATCTTATCAAAGATATCCAGGCCACTTTAGAAATGAATGATGAAGTTCAGCAGGATATTCTTTCAAGTTTTGAGAAGATCTCATGTACGGTTTTAAATCAAGAAGATGAATTACTTGAAGCTGATTCAGTTACTTCAAAAATGGCAGCCAGTCTTCGTCAACAAATGGAATCAAAGCAGTTTTCTATGGATTCGATTCAAAAGCTTGTCAATCATCAAACAATCCTTGAGAAAATGCAAACTACTTATGAAGAGCATAGATTGGCGACTATCAGATACTTTGATGTAATTTTGAAGACAGTTGCAGTGGCCAAGAACACGTTGGGTCCAGATCCAAATGAGTTACAGACCATCATCAGCAAATTCTTATCTTTCAAAGATAGGAATGAAACTGATTAAAGTTTTAGATTGTTTTATGTAATTTTACTTTCGACAATATATATGTAAAAACAAATTTTGCAATTGCAAGTGTTATTTCCTTGCAATTTTCGAAAATGTAATTACATGTAAAATCTTACAAAACAAATCACAATTTGGATTGTAATTTTGAATAAGTCAATCGCAATTAGTTATCGGTTGAGAGATTTTCTCAAGTTTGTTGAGATCCTCCCACCTTTTTCTCCAGACCTTCCTCCTATAAATACTTGAGGGGTCTATTGTAATCTTTTATCTTTTTAGCAAGCAAGAAAACTCTGCAGAATTTTGTACTCATAAAGTCTTTGAGCTTTATAGTGGAATATTGTGAATTTTCAAGTGATATCAAGAAGCTGGAATTTCAGACTTTGAGCTGAATCCTTGTTTTATTATATTGTGATTACTTGAGAATTGTTGAAGATTGCTGAAAAGATATTCGATTTAAATATTTGCAGACTTTGTGCTGTAAATGTGAGAATTGAATTCATAGTTAGTGTTAGAAATTGAGAATAATTGCAAGTCTTTGTGCTAGTATTAACTCTCATCTAGAATAGTTAATAGATACTTCATAGTTACAGATTTTACGCTGTTTTATGTTGTATATTTCCATAAAGTAATCGTTCTGAAAAAAGGTTGATAGGATTTCATTCTTCAAGACTTTGTGCTTATTGAATTATTTTCCCGTCCCGGAGGAAATAACGGAAGTCTTTGCGCTTTCAGGAAACTTTATCTCCTCTTTCTTTATTCCATTGCATAGTTACCGTATTAAAGTTTTATCAACGTATACTGTTTCTTTTCTTTGAAGAGAAGAGAATATAATCTTTCCTAAAATAAGAGGAACGATTGCTGTCCTATCCATTTAGTTTTATTTAGTTAAAGGGGCAGCCTTCCCTTAATTAGGAGAGTCTAAATCACGGCTGGTTGAAATCACACCTTTGTACGCCACAAGCATACAAAATTTCCAACCAACATTATTTGTGATACCTTTTCTCTCCTTTCTCCTCTTGCATGATTCAACGCCTGACGCCTAGTCTTCCACCGCCTTAATGCCTTTGAATATTCTTCAAGTCTTCTCCCTCTTCTAGGCGCATTTGGAGGGGCCTACTTTCAGTTTGAAAACTTAGAATTTTTCTAGTTGATATTTCCATGAGGGGCGCATTTAGGGGTGGGGACTTCAAATTTAAAATTCTTAGAAACTTTTCCAACTCAAAGGCGCATTTCACCCTATAGGCTTTCACTTTTAAGCACTTAGAATATTTTAGACTCATCTTCTCTTCCATGGGTGCAAATGAGGTCCTCTACATCAAGTGTTAGCACTTAACATTTTCAAAGCTCCATAGGCATGTCCAGGCGCATCAACAGGGGAGAGCTTCAAATTTAAAAGACTTAGAATATATTTTCAACCTTTCTTTAGTCAAAGGCGCATATGACTGGCTGAGCTTTGAGTTTTCCATACTTAGACATTTTAAACTTACTCCTCCAACCTAGGGCGCAAATAACCATGTGAGCTTTCAATTTG
>VDFB02193018.1:0-33276 GCA_007258455.2 Sequoia sempervirens
AAATCATGTTGAGACGTCGATCAAAAGGATATGGACAAATATCATCAAGAGCGTATGTCTTTGTTGTGGGTCCTCCTAGATCTTTAATTTTCCCTTCTAATGTTTTAACATGTTGAGTCAAGGAACTAAGACCAGATAATGGTGTTTCATTAGGATTACTCTTTATGTTCTCAGTGTTAAATTCATGAGGTAGTTTAGCTCCTTTGTCAGACAAAAACAAGAAATAACTTTGTTTGTCTTTTTCTACAATCCTTTCTATTGCTCTGAGAAATTTAGGATCTTGTTTGGCTTCTTTAAGGTGGCATTCTTCTTCTTGTTCATCCTCACCATCCTTAGGGGTTTTTCTCATATCTTTGTCAAAATTAAATGGATTCTTTTCTCCTTCAGTTATGTTGTCCTAAAAGAGTAGATTTTGATTCACACTATAAAGGGGATCACTATTTTCACCTTCCTTTTGTCTTGTTGAGATACGATCTTCTTGTTGAATATCTTCCTTCAGCTTATTGTATTGTGATCATGTAAAAACAAGCATATGATTTCAAGATGTTCTCCTAAACTTAGATCATAGTTTGATGAGTGTAATCAAAGGATGATGTTTTAATCTGATAAGATGAAAATATTATGATATGATCAAAACTATGTTTTCCTAATTTTTGGTTGTGGCTTCCAATGATGAAGGATGTCAGAATCTTGTTGGGAGAAGTTTAACCAAGAATTTGGAAGTTTGTGATGGAAAGTTCACCTATAAGATTTTATCTTTGTTTTCGAAGAATGATCAATATAGCCTATTTCAACTCACTGAAGTATTTGACTAGGATGTGTTGAATATTCAATAGAAGGTTGTGGTATATAGTTTAAATCAAGAGCTTGATTGTGATTGTGTCATTGAGAGAGGGCTCTCCTTTGAAAATAAGCTCATGAATCTAGGGGGTCTACAGCGTATTCGTCAGTAAACCCTCTGAAAAAATCTTGGTATCTATGTAGAAATTTGTGATAATGGAGCAAGAGGTTTTGACTCTTGTATAACAACTTCCTTCGTTGTAAGCTTTGCTTGGGTTTCTTGGGTTTCCTAATCCTATTGGTAATTGACTTATTGACAAACTTTGTAGATTTCCACTCCCTAAGCATGAGAGAAAATGTTGATATGCTATTGGATTTAGAATGCTATAAACAATGATTCAGGAAAAATGACAGATGCACTTTTTTGTTGCCTAGATGTGCTTCCGAGATGGGGATATGCACCAGAGAAAAGGTCAGATACACTTCAATATGTCCTAGATGCGCTACTCTGTATCATATATGAGCTGTAGAAAATGTTTTGGAAAATGACCAAAATTTTTTGTTTTTAGAATAGCCAAGGTATGCACTAAAACAGACCCTAAAAGCATTAATTTAACCAGTGAATGTGCTAAAATAGACCTTATATGCGCCATAATATACCCTAGATGCACTAAAATAGGTTTTCCAAGGTAACTATTCTGAACAGTTTATGAGTTATTTCAGCTAAAATTTGACATGTTCATTTTGGATTATCTTTTATCTGAATTAGTCTAATTCAAAACATAAAAAACACTTTGAAAACAATTGTTTTCAAGTCCTAAACATCAAGTGTAAGTTTCAAAAATATTTTTTCAAATAGTGTTTTTATAGGTTTTACACATGACAGACAATTCAGACAGACTCACTCTCAGTACTCAAGCAGGTCATCATAATAATCAACAACCCACATCTTAGAACTACGTCGACTCACACAGCCATGTCACCCCTGAAGAGGCACCCATGTTATTTTCTTTTCCAGGCGCATACTCAAAGTGACAGAAGTGGATATCGGATCCCCTAAGAAAATGGTCCTTAGTAGTTATATGGTGAGTATCTCAGGGATACATTCTCCCCTCCCTTGCACTATGATTATTATGATGTTTGAAAACTAACTTTGGCTGGATACTACACTAGGTTCATAGTAAGGGTTTCCGTTCAGTGTGACAATAATAAACTCCCTTAGGAGACCTCCCAACCTTTAGAACAAAGGCTTTGGGGATGGTTATCTTGCACACTACTGGAAAAAGAGGATTTCTCTTGATTTTCTTTAAATTTTATAGTGGGGTGGAATAGATTGGCTTTGGTTTGAACCCACTTGAGTTGTTCCTCTTGGGTGAGTACTTTTCCCATAAGAGCAGGCCCTCTATAGGATGTAATAAAGTAGTAAAATTGCATGAATGTAAAAGGAATTTCTGGTATTTTGGTAACCCAGTTAAGGGGAGAGAATAGACCTATTGCCACAAACACAATAGACACTATTCTTTTTAAAACCCCAAATCATAATGATCTAAACTACGTGAAGATGTTGCTTCAAAAAAGCATGGGATTCATTTTAATCACAAAATCAGTGTGTGGTGACTATCCTAGATTGCTTTATTTTAAATTCATGTCTATCCTAAGGTTGCTTCCTTTTAAAACCAACTGTGACTATCCTAGATTGGTTCTATTTAAGCCAGAAAAAGGTTCTATCTGTGAAAGGCGTCAAACTCAGAAACATGTTTAGTTACAACCTATATGTGCCAAAAGATCCCCTGGATATACAATAAAAACAAGTCAATGCACAAAAATAGATCATAAATGTGCTATAGAAAGTCCCAAATGTGCTACAAAAACTCCTAAATGTGCTAAAAAAGAATGCAGCTATATTTCTTTTTTTCTTTATTTTTCAAAAATATTTAACAACTAAATTGGGTATATGCACCATTTTGTCTCGTAGATGTGCCAGAACAGTTCTTGGATGCACCTAAACAATTCTTGGATGTGTCGAAGTACCTCCAAAAGAGCTAAAAGAAACCGCATAAGAGGTTTAAAAACTTGTGGATGCACTTCAAAAATCCTCAAATGCAATAAACCTGAAAATTTTATCAAAAATCCGAATTCCAAAATGCGAAATCCTGTCAGAAAACCAATAGATAAATGTTAAAAATGGGGCAAGGCCCCATGGTGGGTGCTAATAATGTGTGGTCAATTTTGTGCATGTTAAATATGTAAAACAACTGAATCAAACATAGCAATAAGACATTATATCAAAAACATAATATTAAAATAATAAAGATTGCAAACTCAGTATCCTGTTAACGATGTCATCCTATCATCCTCTATCTCTAGTATTTTCATTGATTCCAGTTGGCTCTTAGATTGTATGCTAGGCTCAACAAACAGTCTTCCTAGAGAACAAGATTGAATACGAAATGTATGTAATGCTTAAGCTAAGACATGATTATTCTAAAACATGATTGCTAAGATGACAGATTATGATGATGCTATGAATAATAAAACTATAATGATAATGCTAGAATGCAATTAATCTCTAATTCCTCTGATGTGTGTTGTGTAACCCTTGCTTGGATTAGAAGTGCTATTTATAGAGTTTTTGAAAGATTTTGATTGGCTGATATGAACAATGATTGTGCAAATTCTTGGTAGATCAAATGATTGAAGATGGATAAGACTGAACAAAAATGGAAGAAAATAGAAAGCAAGATTTGTTTTCTTTTCTGTAAAAGAGGTAAGATAAGATAATAAAGATGAATTGTAAAAAATTATTTTTTTGTGAGATTATGGAATGATTTTGAAAAAGATAAATAATGAATTATTAAATTCAATTATTCATTTAATGGTGATAGAGAGATTCTTCTTAAAATAGAATAATTACCCTGGATTTGAAGAACAATGGAAGATTTCATAATTAAATAGAATATTTAATTATGATTTTGAAAAGATATGGAAGATATTCAATTAAATAAAGATATTTAATTAAACTTTTAAGAAATGGTATGTAAATGGGAGGCTGTTAAATAAGATACTGAGTGGCATTCAGAAGAAAATATTTGAAAATAATTAATTTAATGAAATCAAAAGGAGCTTAAATTCAAATTCAAAAAGTGATGAATTAATTAAAATAAATAGGGTATATTTATTTAATTAATCAAGTGGATCTAGAATGAAACCGGTAAATAAAAATTGATTTATTTAATCATTATAGAAAAAGAATAATTTGAATAGACAATATAGTTGATTATTTAAAATTTTAATCATATGTAGAAGACTTTAGATAATTTAATTAAATAATAAATATTTAATTAAATGCCAAGATTAATTAGATATGACCAACTTTATGTATCTACATAAGACGTCTTATTTGGAATTAAATAGATAGTTATTATTTACTTTCTACATGCATTCTGACTAAAATCCTAATTGATAGGTTGATTGAAAACCATCTATAATTCTTAAATGATTTAACATTTTTTGAATCCAAAAGATACAACACATTTTATGCTTCCCATACCATAATATTAAAAAAAGAAAAGAAAAATAAATTTCACTTGTAATTTTTATCAGGGTCATTGTTAGGAGACAAAAGCGGGTTTTAATACTTTAAAAAAAATTATAAAATTCGTAACTGGTATTTACTTGCAAAAATTACAAGAATCATTTTATATGGGCATGTATTAGTCTACTTATATTGAGTTTCAAAATATATTAATTTCTCTCTTTTACTTGGTTGGTCAGGACATATGTACTTTTCTTTTTATTTCTGCAGAAATTTGGCCTCCCTACATTGAGGAATTTTAAGTTTTCACCAAATAGATTTACTCAAAAAAGAACTGGTATTGTAAAACTACGTGTTAAATTTTCTAGAGATTTTATTCGTACATATTTTTCAAATTATGTTAATAACTTATTCAATTTTTTTAATTCAAGTTTCTTGACTTTTTTTTTTTTATAATTTTATTTCCACTTAAGGGCCTAGTTTGGACCCCCATGCTCTTGTACTGAACCTGATGTTGGAGACTACCTCTCAATGTGAGTAGGTAGTGGCCTTTTTTGTTGTTGTTGTCAAGGGGAGTAAGTGCTAGTGGATGTTGGCATTGTCCTTTTTCAGTTGTGTCAAAGGATATTTGTAGTGGTTACTAGTTAGTATAGTGTTTTTTGTGCTCCTAAAGGGGAAAGTGATGTAAATGTGTTTCTCATTTCCATTGATTTCATTGAAGGATGAGAGAAAGTAATATGAAAAAGGAAAGAGTTAGTTGAGAAAAGGAGAGAGAATAAAGTGAACAAGGAGAGCATGATGTAAGGAGGAGAAAGAAAAAGACATGGAATAGTATGTTAGTGATCAGAGTTGTATGTTGGTTGTTTTCTCATCATGCGTTGCCATCAATGACAAAGGGGGAGATTGTTGCAAGTATGAGCAATTTATGTTGCCATTGATGTCAATAGAGCTATGATGTTGTCATTGATGTAAAAAATTCTACAAGGAAGTTGTTGGAAGCCTATGTTATTGCATTGTTGCTTTGATTAGTTACATTTCATTGTCATTAGTAAAGTCACTTGTGTCAACCACTAGTGTTGGTTTGATAAACTGTTGTGTGTGGATGTTGTTTGGTTATAATGCTATTTTTTAGTTACTTTAATGATGATAAGGAGGTATTAAAGATGATGAAAATATATATTTGGTGCTTAGTTTCCAAGTGCTTATGAGAAAATTTGAATAAAAGAGGAAATAGTGTGATTGAGAGGTGTTTTGGCATACAAAGTAGTGTTATGGTTTTTTCTCTACATTTATTCTATGTTGAATATATGCTTGTGTCATTCAAATATGTTTGTCAAACAAGTTCAAAGGTGTCATGTCCAAAGTTTTAGGTTTTGGATCATTGTGTAGAAGTTGTGTTCACCAATGTGTGAAATGTGTAAGGAGTGGTGTTTGGGAGAAATGGTTTTTCTCTGCATTTCTTTGCAACTTGTCTTATAGTCTTATAGATCTGGAAGTAAGCTTATATTTCTAATATCTATCTCTAGTCTAAGTTTCTTGTGTATGGTGCTCCACAAGGTTGGATTCAAGTGTTGCAGTGTGTGGAAGGTTATCTAGGTGCATATGATGAGTATGTTATTGAAGTGAAGGTTGTTGTGAAGTAATGTGTTGGACATTAGGTTGTTTGTGGAATATTCTAGAGTGTTTCAAAGTGTTGTGTGTGATTCATGAATCATCTTTGTATCATAGGAATCAAGTACTTAATTGTTTAATGGTGTTAACATAGGTACAACCAACCTTGAGTTTTTACACTAATTTTGGATATGCTTAGGTGTTTGAAAGCATGAAGTAGCTTATATGAGTATATTTTGGTCTAAGTTAAGGTCTGTTGTAGTCTGCCTTCATTCCTTCCACTGTGAGAATGCTTACTACTGACCTAATTCGAATTTACATAGCTGGGGTGCATAGTTGACCTTGTTAATTGTGTTCAAGGTTGAAGATGTTATAAATATGTGTTGATTTGATGGATAATTTAGAGTGTGTGTGTTGTGAGATGTGACATGAAGTATGAATTTTTTAGGTGTAGTGTGGGCTTGAATGTGTTAGGCTACTGGAAGTAGTGAGCATAAGGTATCTACATTCTTCATGGAGGCTACGAATGTACTAGTGATGTTGTGGTGGATCTTTTTGTTACTTTTAGATGGATTTATCATTGCAACAATCTTCTTTCTTCCTTCTAATGTGGTAGTGAGCCTTTAGCAGTGAGCCCTTCTTTTCTCTTAGGTAGTGAATCCTCTAGTAGTGAGCCTATTGTATTTAGTGTTACAATTACTTTATATTGTGACCTAATCCTCATCATGGTTTTTCCCTTCTTGGGTTTTCCACATAAATTGGGTATTCTTATGTGTTTGGATATAATTTCATTATTGTTTATCATGTTCACATTCTACTAATTAATGATAAGGGGTTTAATGGTTGTTGAGGGTTTAATAACTAATAGCGATCTAAATATTAATGAGGGTGTTGATGTTTCAATGTACAACTGATTAACCCCCCCTCCCCCTCCCCCCGCCTGCTCCCCCCTCTTAGTTGTCTTGTGCATTCAATAACACTCACAAAATTTTCTTATCCAACATGTTTCATGAAGGAGAATCTAAGTCCACAAATAATACTACATCACCCCAAAAAAGTATTTTATTCTTAGTTTTTGTTTGTTCTATTTTCTCTTAGAATCTTGCTATTTCAAGAAGTTTCAAGTCTAGACAAATTGAAAAAGTTAATATTTTTCTTGAAGGTGGTTAGTCGCTTCAATCAACAATTTCACCAAAATAATTAAATATTAAGATTCATAAGCTTTGGAGCTTAAAAATTGATATGAGTATTTGGAACTTCATTTCACTTAATTTCAAAAAAATGCATTGCAAGGTTCTCTACAAATTTAGAGAAATTAAAATTTCATGCTTTCACTTGGTAGATTATGAAAATAATTATTTCTAGATTTTTTTAAAAGATGGAGTAAAGTATTTTTATGGGCAGCTTCAAGAGGTTATTTCACACAATAAAACCATTTTTTAGGAGAATATATGTCCCTAACCAAAATTTATGCAAAAGGTCGTTTTTAATCTTTTTAGTGTCTAGACTCACAAATCCAATTTTATATTTTTATGAATACTTTTTATCAAATAGTGAGAAAGTAGATGGATCCCATATAAAATATGGGAATATGAAGATAAAACCAAAATAATGTGAAGAGATAGGCCACATGGGATTTATTTCCCATTATTTAAAACTTAACAATAATAATAAAAAGACTAAAAAAGGTTGTGTTAAGTGACAAGTAGAGGGGTGTATGGAAGGAGAAAAAGAGGAGAAAAGAGAAGCATAGGAAGTTAATATAGAGGCATGGTTGGGGAAGATGCAAGCCAAAAAATTCTTTGATAGTATACCTCAAACAATTTTGTTTTTAGAAAAGGAAAAGAAAAATTAAGGAAAAATATATAATGAAGGAGCTATAAGAGTTAAGAGAAATATAAAAAAAAAAATCAGTTAGATGCTGCTCCCTGGGAGGAGATGTGTGAAAGGTAAAGTGCTAGGAGGAGATGTGTGAAAGGTAAAGTGGAGATGTGGCTAGACTGTATAAAGCATCATTAAATTGGATAATTTGAAGTTTTAAGAAAACAAAAAATAATAGCGCTAAGAAGAGAGGAGATGTGGTGTTTTCACATGCATAAGAAAATTTTGAAAGAAGACAATTAAGTGTGGATATAGAGATACTAGGAGAGTAATGGTCAATGTAATAATTGAAAATGTAAATAAAAAACTACTATCATGTTGTGTGTAATCGCTAAAATGACAATAAAGAATATTAAATTAACTTGAAGATACATTATGTGGGAATCTATTGTATGTTGTTAATTTGTTTTTTTTGTGTGAAATAATTGTTTGTAGATGCTAAGTTTGGTAGTTTATAAAAACCTCCAAAAATTTTCTATGTTATTTTTTATGATTATTTATCTATAATTTTATTAATTTTGTGATCTCACATAATTTTTTAATTATAGATACAAATTAACAAATGTTATGATAATATTTTTTGTTTAATATATTTTTTGATATATGAGTAGATCTAGTCCTTGTGAAATATATATATTGTAACCTATTTTTTACTTTTAGTAACCAATTATCAATTGAAAAAAATACAAAAAAAAGTTAAATTTGTATTTCTTTTCATTAATAAAAAATCGCAATTACAATTTAAACAAGATTTGATTAAATTGAATAATAAAATAAATTTTATAATAAATTAACTTAGTCTATTAACTAGTTTATCAATATTTTCTCAATTTAGAAGAAAATAATGTTAATAAGAAAATTTCTAAAAAAAATCTTTAATTAAAAAAGAAAATGTAAAATTGATGATAGATAACTATGATATTTTAATAGGTAAGAAAAAAATACAAATCATTGAACAAAGAATTAAGACAACAACTTACAAAATTTTAGAAGTATTAATAAAATTTAAACCTTATAAATCTATCAACAAAAGGTTACCCTAAATTCACATAAACAAAAATCAAGTTTCTAAATTTATATTACTTGTGTTTGATCAACATCTTAAAGAAGGCTTGGTTGAGAATCCTTTTTCATAGAATTTGCAAGGATTCCTACTTCCATTTCCCTTTCAAACAATTTCAATGTTGTTTGGGTCATACAGACCAATATCTTTATTCCATCCTTACCCTTTGGAGGTTGAAGAAAGGCAATCAAATTTGCATGGGAAAATCCACTCCATTCTATTGGACTTACAATTGATGCTTCACCCCATCCAAAATCCACACTATTATACCCTAGGAATCTCCAGTCACTCATCATCATGACATTCTTCACTGGTGCATGCACATGTTTACTCATAACTTGGCGATTGATCTCTACAAAGTCAATGCTTGATCTCAAATACGCATCACTCAATAACAACTTTGATTTCTTTATAATCATGATTGCTTGCAAAATTGAGACACTATGAAGTTCCTCAGCTCTAGCCGTTGCACATGCAGAGTAGAAACAATTACCGTAATATCCATTTTGGAGTGGGGGTTTGAATAATTTCCTTGAATTCATTGCAAAGATAAGCTTGACATTATGGCTATGTGGGATTTTATAAGCCTTTGTCATTGCCCTCCAGACCAACGCTGCCCCAATATCAAAGGAAGAGAAGTGTTCTTCACACTCTTTCATAAGATGTTGCTTGATTTGTTTTATCGTCTTGCAATCCAAAAAATAAAAATAATGAGCACATTCCTCATATTCTTGAAATGGGGATATGAAACTATCTGTAACTAATTCTGGGTGGTGAAACATTGCTTGTGGTGGATTTCTTGGCTTGAGGAGTTCTCTGTCCCATATTGGTTGCACCGAGAGCTTAACAACTCCCCTCGCCATCTCTACAAGCCCATTAAGAAACTGTGCTATTCCTAATCCATCACATATACTGTGATACATACTGTATCCGAAAACAAACCCGCCACAACTGAATCGAGTAATCTACATATAAACAAAACGAAAATAAGATCAAAAACCTTTCTAATATTATATTAAATAGTAAATATGTTCACATAACAACCTACAGATTGTGAGCAGCGTGTAGTTTTCCTTTGTCGGGTTGAGCAAAGTTTAAATACAAATAACAAGAGAATCACAACTTTAAAAAATTCATCATCAATAAATTCATCTCACAATTCACCATCAACATATTCACTTCTAACAATTCATCGTCATGACAATTCATTTTCCAGAAAATTCACCAAGATAAACTACTGGTGAATTGTTGACAATGAATTTTCCACAGAATAAATTTGTCACAATAATGAATTATTACAAATAAATTTATTGACGATAACTTTTCCTGATTAAACTTTATCTTCAATTTATGATCATCCAAACAACTTGTAATGAACAAAGATACAAAGAAAGAGGCGAGGGGAGAGTTACTTGAAGAATGAAGGGAGGAATGCACTCAGTCTCTGCATCGAAGGAAATTGTAGAAAGCAGCTGGTGAAATGACGGTTTTAGGTCGTCACAATCGCCGAGCACAGACAAAGTATTGTCAGAGGTGGCAGCAATGAACGGAACTCCCGCTGCGCTGCAGTCCACTTGAAGTTTCCCATTGTCAGCCCTTCTCAGTCGCCCTGCCAGTGGATAATAATGCACCAATACTTTCGACAAAACCTCACGAATTACGTTTGCTGGATCGCCCAACGAATTAAACTTGGAATAGCGATGGAATTTGTAGACAATAATTTGACGAGCCATGATTCTTAACCCGGGCTGGTCGTCCAAATTGGAGAGATAGAGAATGGTTTTGGGCGTGGGAAGGCATGGGCGCACCATCTCTGCTTCCCCACACTTCACTTGCAACTCCATTGTGTGATGCTCCTTCACTTCTCATCGGATAAGGCTTTTAAGTGGAACTGCAGGAACTTGTGCATCTACACATGTACAACTGTTCGATCAGTAGGACACCTACCGGTCTTCATCACTTGCACTAAATAAGGCATGAGGTTGAAACTATTAGGGGTGGATGGACACAGATCAACACTAATAAACAAACACAAATTCAGCAATCTATGAATAAACACACAAAAATAAATACGAGCTGCCTCTTAGAACTTGCAATCCCTTCTTTATTGGAAACCTCATTTAATTGCAATGTTTCTTTTTAACAATCTGCTGCTATTTCATATGATCTGCTATCCATGGCGTCTCAGGCTTGTTTCTCTTTAATGACTGCGACCTTGTCTGATTTCGACAGTGCTTCCTTCAAAAACAGCTTCGTCTACAATTTTGGTGACAGCTCATAGAACATCATCAACTGCAGTTTTAGTGGCAACGATCTCCTTCCAGATTTCTGCACGCCTTCTCTTGCAGCATCCACAACGACTACTTTATGATCTGGACTTCCTTAAAAAAACTGTGATCTCCATTTTCTGTTGGCAGCCTTTCCTCAGCGATCAAAAGCTTGCAAATAGCTCATCTTGCGGCGGTTATAACACTGGGCGATCTAGACGGCACCTTTAAAAAATGATCTCCTGCAATAATCTTTTCCTGACTGTGTTTTTAAACACTCCTTGCGGCTACTCTTTTGGCTGGCAATCTGAAAATAAATACAGACAACTCCTTGTTTCTAAATCTACTAAACAATCTGGCTCTGATACCACTTTCTTAGGGGTGGATGGACACAGATCAACATTAATAAACAAACATAAACTCAGCAATTCATGAATAAATGCACAAAAATAAACACTAGCTGCTCCTCCAAATGCTTGTATTGAATTGCCTGATTCAAAATCATTACATGGTGTCTCTATTATAAATGACTTCCGAAACATCTAGAATTAGCTTGCATGTTTCTACAAACATCTAAAATATAACTTTTAGAACTTTAAAAAGTTTTACTTAATTCCTAATCTATAATCCAGCTGGAACCTTTAGAAATCTTTAATTTAATTAATATTTTTACATCCTATTTGAGGGAGAAATTATGTTTCCCAACAGAAACACCTACTGGTCTTCATCATTTCAACCATAGCTAGTTGTCATGGGACCAGCCATTGAGACAGCCACTTGTCATGTTTACAGATTATTTTCTGGCACACCTGCTTGTTAGCAGTTGTACATTTAAGGCAAGAACACAACCTATTTCTGTGTCAATTTCACTTAAAGAAATTAGTAAATTGAACCATACCATACTCATCCAATAAATATAAATTAAAATGATGGAGAATAGAAAATAACTGGACCAAGTTCTACATAATAGAAATAGAGATAAAACTAAAGAATTTCATAAGTGATGTTGATTTGAACAAGATATATATAAAAACATATTTTAATAAATCAATATTTAATTTTAGGTGTGAAGGATGCAACTAGAAAATTATAATAGAACACAAGAAAAACTTCTATTTCAATGAATATTCAACTACAACTAAATAAGAGCATACATGTACTACATCTCTACACACTTATAATGCCTTAATATCTTCACCACAACAATATCCTTGAACTCTTAACAAACCACCCAACATTATAAGGTAGTTTAAAGAGCATAGTAATCAAATATCTCATGTATCTTGAATAGATCACAAACAAGAATCTTCTCCTTTAAATATGGAATAAAATATAAAACAATTGTACATCTTTAATTACCATGCTCATATAATAGTAGTGCATATTCAATGTCCAACAATAATATAATAAATGAACACAAATCCAATACATAAGATTTTTATCTAGGATAACCCTTTTGATTAAAAACCATACAATAATGAACGTTTCTTACTTTTCACTTAAGCATGTGCATATATAAATAGACATTTCAAAAGTAGTTTTACACATTGTATGGTTCATGCAAGAGATAAAGATAAGTGCTTTAAAATATACAGAAAAAAATAGAAAAAACCTAAAATAACATCCCAAAAAATTGAATTATTATATTTTGAAATAAAAAAACTGTTAGGAGTTAGTCTCATTTTGAATGTTAAATATGAAAAATATACAACACTTATCTAACATTCTATATAATACTACACTTTAATTAAACATCATTCAATTCAATGATCTAACAAAATAATAATTTAACACATATATCTACACTAAAAAATATTAAATATTTATCCTATTTCTCTTGACTAAAATTAACCTTTAATATTAAAGTAGTAAAGCCATAATTGCACACTTTGCCCCATTTGTACCTACAAAAAGACAAGATGATAGAACAAATTAAATGCACGCTATTGGGTTTTGCCTGATATGAATGCTATTGTGTTTAATATTAACCATAATATTTGCCCACATTTTTGATAGTCAATCAAATGTTAGTATTACTTTGATCAATGCTTAACTGTGAGGAGTGCTACGCGAATTCTTATTCACAAGAAACCTTGGTAATTTCTCATGGGATTTCACATGCATTTCATATTTTATTTTCAAACTGGCTGACATATTTTGTTTATATCTTGGTTTTCAATATGACCTGTAATTCTAATTGAAGTAACTGGTTGTTGTGTGGATATTTATTTCTATGGGATTAAAAGTAAAACATAGAAAGATGATTTCTAGATTACAAAGTCATTGATGTTTGTAAGGTGAAATTTGTATGGTTGTGTCATTTTTAAAAAACTAGTTTATGCAATATTAGTTAATCATTTCTTTGAAATTTTTTTATCATTATAGTTTACAATGTTGAATAGTATTTAATTAATTGTTTAATTTATTTTTTATTGCATATTTTATGTTTATTGATGTAGAAATTTATTGTAGTCCCAACTTTTCATATTTTAGGCATTTCATGTGAAGTTTAGAAAACTAATATGACAAAAAAATATTGACAAGATTTTAACTTCTATCATTCATAATTGCTCTAAACATGTTCTTAGTATCATATAAAGTGGTTATGGAAAAAATATTATCGTCACTATCCATTCCACTAGAAGGATGGCCTAGATCATGTTAAACAATAGAATAGAGACATAAACCATAATAAAATCAAAAGAAAAGAAAAAAGAGGAAGACTAGTGCTAACAATTATTTGTTTAAGAGTCTTAAACTATTATCTCTTATCCTAGAAAACCTCTAGGAAGATTTCAACTATAATGATGATTTTTAGTTTTCCATGTAGCATGGCAAATACTAATGTGTCTAATATTGCAACTATTGATAATTCCTTAGACAATGAAGGGGAACTTTTATTGAAATTTGTGGAAAATTATTATTTTAAGTATGATTAGAACATAGGACTATCACATAATTGAGAAATTTGAGAAAGACATATAATGGTGAATGCAAGTCCTACAAAATAAAAAATATAGTACAAACAAGTGCATATAACTAGTTAGTATTTTTGTTCTCTACTTGATACCATATATGTAATGGATGAGCTCAAGTTGTAGTGAACCTGCAAGACAAAATTTGTTTAATAGATAGAAACATTATATAAATGAGAGAAACAAAAATACTTGATTTTCTTCATGATGACACTTCAAATGACAACCTTCGATACAAAACATGCTCAAATTACAAATATTTCAAGATGTCTTTCAATTAAGAAGTAATTGCAATATATAGAGTTTTATCGAAGGAATCTAGTACCATATTATGCATGTGGAATAATTATTTAATTTAACAACTAGTGGGATGGCTTACAATGTATATACATCCCTTTATCAAAGCTATGTAAGGGTGACTTACAAAGCATATGCACCCAAGTAATTCCAACTAACATAAATTACACTGGGATAACTAACACAAATTCATGTTATTAGTCCATCAGGTTGAGTAGATTTAAACTTTAAAAACTCTATGAACCTAAAATTGATCTTACTTGTTACTAGAGGCTTAAGTTTTTTCTCGTATTACTCATTTCTATTATTGTCTTCTACATTATCTAATTTGGGTTACCCTAACCCTCATCCTTTTTCTTAGGGAAAAAATCATTCTACAAGTTCCTTCACTAGCCCTTTATAATCTCTTCCTCTTCCTTGTGCATTAATTAGATCCCAAGTTATCTTGATGCCAAACCTAAATGAAACCTGCTTCTAATGAATCCTTCCCAATTTTGGTAACCTTATCAACCATTGATTAGAGAGTCACATTGAACACATCCTTGAAAACACCAATCTCTATAATATGGAGTCCCTAAGAAGATGGAAGTAATCTAGATAAGAAACAACCATACCATTCTTATTCTACAATCTAATCTTTATTTTTTCTCAAAAATGTATGTTCCTTAAGCCCTAAAGACAAGGTACACAAAGACCTAGGAGATGCAAACTTGGAATGAGTAACTTGTAACTTATGATTATTTAAGGACACACAAGAGCCAATACATGAGAGTGGCTAACATATCCCTTTTTAGGCTTTGCTAGGTTAAGGAGGGGTGTTCCTTGAGGTTAATTTATAGCAAAATTTAAAAGAAGGAATTTGAATGCAATAATACTTAAATATAAACCATACCCTAAGCATTTTAGAACTCCAAATGTTCTCACTAGAATTCAAAT
Organism: Sequoia sempervirens; assembly: GCA_007258455.2. Classification (NCBI taxonomy): domain Eukaryota; kingdom Viridiplantae; phylum Streptophyta; class Pinopsida; order Cupressales; family Cupressaceae; genus Sequoia; species Sequoia sempervirens. The sequence goes on from VDFB02193018.1 coordinate 15,346, forward strand.
TTGTAGTTTATAACTATCAAGAATATGTATCCTCGTCTAAAGAAAATAAGGTATGTATACAACCAAATGATAAGCATAATTATATCCCTAACATTATTTAAATTCAAGTGTATAACTCATACATACTTGCAAGGAAAACTACAAAGAATCCTCCTCTTGGATAGCACTAAAAATGGATTTCTTAAGATATTGGAATATTGAGGTAATGAGCTATGTAGAGAGGATAAAACTAATAACTTTAAAATGAACTAAATTGATATGGTTTACTTCTGCATGCATGGTGATGTGATGAATAAGCTAAATTATCTATTGTATTTGTGCCTTTATCTTGTAGGATTTACAAAGTTGAGTCTTGAAAACAAAAAGTAAATTAACGTAGAATCCAATTAGTTGTAATGCATAAAGATGATAACAATAAGGAACTAGTTTTTATCCACATAAATAAGCTTAAATAATGAACATGAAACATAAACACCCTAAAATAATAACATTAAGAAAAAAACATACTTTAATAATACATTAGAAAATAAATATGCTTGTATTATAAAGAAAATAAAATTCAACTAAAATTCAGAAATTTTGTACAACATCTAGCTAGTTAAATAATCAGCATAATACTCAAACGATCAATTATAAGTAAGAAAAAATATCACCTTTGAAAGCATACCTAGATTCTATGGAGACACTCATAATCCTAGTGAGCTACACATTGACTACTTTTCCTTCAATGAAGTACAACATTAAGTTATAGAATGGAATAAAATCCAAGCTTTAAAATGCCTAAAATTATTATAGAATAAATAGCACACATTTTTACTATATATATTTTGTCTCTATTCTACAAAAAAAAATTCACCAAAATTGACCACTCCAAAATCTTTAGAATAAGAGGATATAGTACCACATTCCTTGTTTCTTTATACTCCAAAATTATTTATCCTTGCCTAGTGCATTTTCACTATGTGCTCACTTCATGAGAATGCGCTCTAAAATGGGAGCATGTTGTAATACCATAACACGTGTCCCATTTTTACAAACATTACCTTAATGCATTCTAGCTATGCGTTAGAGATAAAGAAATGTGTTTCAAAGGTAGTATGCACTGTGCCAAGGGCTTGACACATGTCCCAAGTAGGCCAAGCTCTTAAAAAACTTAAGTGATTTAATTAAGCATGTGCAAAAAAGTTGTTTTAAAGATACACCTAGGGAAAGAGGGGCTGAAGACCGTATGCAGAGACTTAGACTTGAGACTTTTTAAAAAGTTCAGAATAAAGTATAGTTGAGTGAAGGGTCTATGTGGTAGCTTAGGAATGAGGGGTAGTAAAGACATGGATAAAAACCCATAAGATATCACTTGACAGATAAAGAAATTGGCTACACAAAGTCAACACAAAAATATAACAAAATTAACTATTGTGTTGCTTAGAGCTAGGGTTTTTTTTTAGGGTTTTAGAATAAATAGAAGACCACTCCTAAAAACCCTAACAATGTACATTATTTTAAAGTAGGGACCAAGGAGCAAAACCAAAGCCAAGAAAATGGAAAATTACCACTAGTGGCTCTAATTGGGGATGCTTACTTTGCAAAAGTAGGGCAAGAAACCAGGATCTCTAGAGGAATAGACCCAAAAGAAAAACCAAAAAAAAACAAAGCAAAGTAAAAACAAATAAAAGGAAACTAAACAAAATGAACACATGAGACATTGTGCATAGAATTGACCTATTTCAAGAGAAATAAGGTTTTAGAAATTGTCCATGCACTAGCAGTTCTAGAAAGTCACCATGAGATTCTGCAAATAGTATTAATTTTCACCATGAGTGTTGCTCACAAGATAAGGATCTAGCCATAGAGCTTCAAAATTACCATGTTTTCCTTTATCTTGTGCCTTGGAATTCCATAAGAGAACCATGTCATCCACCTACAATTTTCTTGTAGTAGCTTTCTTATAAAATAAATGCTTGACCTGTTGCTGCAACTTGATGTTTTTCTGTTGTGACATCCTCCTTGTTTCATCTAGTTGAGTGAGTTGGTTGATTATGTTTACCATTGCATTAGAGATGTCTTCATCATACTCCTAGATAAACTTGTATGTTTGCAATAAGTTATTTATGGGCATTCTAGCTTCTAGACAATAAACCAATTCAAATGGAGACTAACCAGTTGGCTTTTTCATTGCCACCCTATCTTCCCACAAAGCTAACCTAAGTTTTGAATCCCATAGCTTTTTATTCTTTTCAATCACCCTCTTAATAATTTCATCAAGCTCTTATTGCTTGATTCTTCTTGTACAAATTGCCTTGTGGATGATATGGGGATGCATAGGAGAGAGTTATCCCATATTGACTATAAAAAGTTGTAAATAAAATTTTCTAACCTAAAGCACATTGCATTATCATATACTATCTTCACTTGTACTCCAAATCTAGTTAAAATTTTGTTCATCAGAAAATATATGAAAACTTTACTTGTAGCTTTCCTTATAGGGATAGCTTCTATCCATTTTGTAAAATAATTAGTGGCTATAAGAATCCAACTATGCCCACCACTTGATTTCTCAATAATCTCTCATATAAAATTAGTACCCCATCATTGGAATGGAGCTTCTATAGATATTGGTCTTAGAGGCAAGTTTCCAAAGAATTTCAACTTTTTTTGAAAACTTTTGGCATGTATCACATTTTCTAGCTAGATTTTGTGCATTTATAAAAACTATAGGCCACTAATAACCTAATATTAGGACATTTTGAGTTGTAGTCTTTGCCATGTAATGGCCTCCACACACTCCATTCTGCATCTCTTTTAATATTTCAGATGCTTGATCCTCATTCACACACTCAAGAAAGATCCCTTGCTTCTCCTCCAAAGCTCATTATCTATGATAACATATTTAATAACATGCAATTTTAGTGTCCTTTTCTAATTATCATTCATGTTTCTTGGACATGAAATATTTTGCAAATAAAATACAACTTTATACCAATAAGATGATTGCATGTCACATTCAGCAGATACTGGTCTAGTTTCCACATTATTTATCTTATTACCCTCAATATTTGATTCAAACATGAGTTTAGCTAGACCTTGTCCTTTGACCAGTTTAGTAATCTAAATGTCTATATTAAACTCTTGAATCTTGTTGATCCACCTACATCTCCTTTTAGTAACTTCCTGCTAAGTGAATATGTCTTTGACTGCAACAATTGGAACATATGTTATAATTGAAGCCCCTACTAGGTAAGACTTGAGCTTTTTGATAGTTTGACCAATGTATATGCTTTCTTTTCCACCATATCATTTTTGAGATCGGCAGTTTGCAAGGACTTGCTAAATAGTGAAATAGTTTGTTGAAAGCCTTCATCATTTTTTTGCGATTGGACTACAACAATAGTATGAAATGATGCAAAGGTGAATAATTGAAAAGGCTTTGAAAAGTTAGGGGATTTTAGCACAAGAGCCTTCTTTATTGCTTCCTTTATGCTTTGAAAAGCCTTGGCTGGATCTTCATTCCATGATATATATTCCCTTTTCTTTAGCATTTCTTTTCGATATTCAATCAAAAACATATAATGACTAGACAAATACTTTCCTTTTTATATTCAATCAACCTTAACTACAAATTATATACCTCCCTAAATTGTAAATACCTTGACTAGGTTCATGAGGGAGGGTCATAGCCTATTTAGCTCTTTGAGTCATCTTCACACCTTTCTCTCCTAGTACCACTTGATAAAACTTATAATGACAATTGTGTAAAACCATATGCACTGAATTGGGATTTTACTTCTTGTCTCCAACATCAATCTATTGCAAGTTTTTGTGCACCATACATGTAATGCAAATAAGAGTACAAATAAAAAAAAATTTATTTTTCTGTAAATAAATTCTAATTATTTATTTGTAAACTAAAAAAAATTGAAATCACATTAAATCTGAAGCAATAATGTAAATCTGTCAATATATTTGCTTTCTGAGAAAGCTAAGGGATGTGAAGCAATGTTAAAAATCTCTAACCCCCACTGGCATCCTCACATAGACACATCATAATACAATTAATCCACACAATAGGAGCATACAAAATGACAAAGGTTGGACTACAAAACTATTAAGAGATTCCAAGGTTTGAATTGATTGTAAGCTCTTCTCTCACATTTTCTTTTTGCCAAGCAGGATTCCTTTCTTTCAATCATCTCCTCTTCCAACTTTTCTTTCCAGCCATGTTCAGAATTCATGAAGTCAACAGCACGTTATAGATCTCCAAACACAAGAAAAATTTACTTTTTGCTACCGTGCTAACCTATGTTTGCAAAATTGCTTCACTTAGCATCACAAATAATCTCTGCAAGAACTTTGTCCTCCTTCGAAATGACGGAACTGATTTACATCTCTTGCAACAATTCGCCTTCCAATAATGTTTAAAATAAACTTGGCTGTATTATGGCAGTCAACGTATGCTCAAAAGTTTCCTGAGGGCTCATTTTTTTCTGGGGTGTGCTTAAAAATTTGAAAGCTATTACCAACTTATCACCATGGTGACAAAAATAATTCTTTTTCCTCTTCGTCCATGCCATTCATTAAATGAATTCTATCTGGAAAATACCCTGCTACCTTCAACTTCCAACACAAGTTCTCCATCTTTACATAGTTACGTATGTCCATGGGTGTTATCTGTTTCCTACACAAAAAAATCATGTACCATTTTATGGCTTTCAATCCAACTACATCCTGATAATTTTATAACTCCTCTCTCTTTCATCAAGCTCCGTATCATTTGAACCTCATGCCATTGGCCCATTTCTGCATATATGTTTGACAGAAGAACATAAGTTGCAGCATCTTTAGGATCCAGCTCCAAAAGGAATGTTGCTGTAAATAGTCCTAGTTCTATACTCTTATGTGATCTACAAACACCAAGAAAACAGGTCCATACAACCTCCACAGGTTTCATTGGCATTTTGATGATAAAGTTTAAAGTTTCCTCAAGATAGTCACCACGGCTAAGGAGGTCAATTGTGCACACATAATGATCAATTGTAGGCATAATGCAATAAGAGTCACTCATGCCATTGAAGTATTTACAGCCTTCATCCTCTAAACCTGCATGGCTTCATGCAAATAGAACCGAAGTGTAGCTTACATGGTCAGGCTACATTCCAGAGTGTTTCATTAATTCAAAGAGTTTTAGAGCATCTTTGCAAAGGCCATTTTGTGCATATCCTGCAATTATGACATTCCAGGAGATGACATCCATATGAGGCATTTTGTTGAACAGTTCACTTGCTTTATATATGCTTCCACATTTTGCATACATGTCTGTCAAGGCATTTGCAACTATGACGTCTGACAGAATTCCACTTTCTATTATCCTTTGATGGATACCCCTACCCTGTTCTACACCTCCCACTTTGGCACTGGGTGTGAGGATGCTGGCAAAGGTTGTAGAATCTGGCTTTACAGCTGCCATAATCATTTGTTTAAAATTTTCCAAGGCCTTCTCGACAAACCTATTTTCTGCATATCCTACAATCATTGCATTCCATGAAACCACATCTCTTTGAGGCATTTTGTCAAACAGTTCATATGCCTTTTGTATGCTTCCGCATTTAGCATACATGTCTACCAGGGCACTTGCAGCTACAACATCTGACGAAAATTTGCTTTCAATTATGCTTTGATGGATGCTCATACCCTGTTCCAAAGCTCCTATTTTGGAACAGGCTGTGAGGATGGTGACTAGGGATGTGGAGTCTGGCTTTATACCTACCAGTTGCATTTGTTTAAAAGTTTGCAAGGCTTCCTCAACAAACCCATTTTAAGCATATCCTGCAACCATTGCAGTCCAGGAGACTATATCTCTTTGAGACATTTTATCAAACAAGTCGCGCGCCTTGTGTATATTTCCACATTTTGCATACACGCCTATCAAGGCATTCACAACCATGACATCCGACGAAAATCCACTTTCGATTATGGTTTGATGGATGTCTATACCCTGTTCTAAAGCTCCCATTTTGGCACAGGCTGTGAGGATGCTAACAAAGGTTTGTGGAGTTTGGCCTATAACCTGCCAATTACATTTGCTTAAATGTCTCCAAGGCATTTTCAAAGAACCAATTTTTAGCATATCCTACAACTATAGCACTCCAAGAGACAACATCTAATCGAGACATTTCTTTTAAAAGCTTTAAAGCCTCTTCTAGAGCACCATTTTGTGCGTATCCTGCAATCATAGCATTCCACGAGACCACATTTTTCTGAGGCATTTTGTCAAACAGTGCATATGCCTTGCGTATGCTTCCACATTTTGCATACAAATCTACTAAAGCACCTGCAACAACAATATCTGACAAAAATCCTCTTTCAGTTATGCTTTGATGGATATTCATACCCTGTTCCAAAGCTCTTATTTTAGCACAGGCTGGAAATATGCTGGCAAAGGTGAATTCATCGGCTTGAACCCCTGTTCGTTGCATTTGCTGATACCATATCAATGCCTCGCGAGGAAATCCACGTTTTCGGTAAGCTGCAATTATGGTATTTCACGAGGAGACATCTTGTTCTTTCATTTCGTCAAACATTTTACGCGCATCTACCAAACTCCCGCATTTGACATACATGTCGATAAGCTTATTTTGAAAAGCTTTGCGTAAATAAAATGCAATCCCCTATGAGTGATGAGAGAGTGGATTTGCTTACCTAGTAAAAGCGCATTCTTGGCAATGCTTATCTGCAATAGCTAAAGATATGTATCAGAGTCTCCGGGGGTTTATGCGTAGTAAGCAATATGTGAAGCGCCTCCTTTATCCGGCCCTCTCTGCATAATGCTGTCAGATTGAAATTAGCAGACGATGGCATTGAGACGGTATGATTATAATTGAATAGAGGCAAATGTGCATTGTGTTTAAATTTACTTGTACCCCAATGACAATGAAACAGTCACCGTCTTTGACATCTAAAGTGGCTATTTGGCTATTTATTTCTTTCTGTGAATCACAATGACGTTGGTACTGGTAATATGAGTCTGTGGGAGCATTTCACTTCTCAGAATTATTGGAATTCTGAAGTTACATTCTTTGAGAGGAGGACCGGGCGCTCTATTGCAAGAAAACCGTGGAGTATAAGAAACCAAAAGCTACTATTAAGACAAAGAATTATGCACACATTTAAGTTTGCCATGCAGGTCTGGAATTTGACGGTCACATCTACCTTTGAGTTGGTTATTTAAATTCATTTCATTTGACGTTTTATAAATTCTTATAAATAAAAAAAATTATAGAAAAAATATATAAATTTATATCTTTAATAAAGTAATGCAAATAAACAAGTAGGAGATTGATAGATACAGCTTGTGTTGTGGTCTCTCCTTACTTGGCATGATTATGTAACTATCATGAGTCACCATGCAGTAGATGCAACTATTCTTCCTTCAAAACGACATGTCTAAGAAATCATAATATTGGGAGTTGAATTGATGAACGACGCATCATTGAGTATAACAATAGTGGTTTATACTTTTTGAAAGATTTTGACTTTTGTTGAAATCACATATTTTTAGCAAATATAATGATTTAAGCTTTTAAAAGTTTCATTTAAAAGCTTCAAATTGAAAATGATTTGATCAAACCATCTTAGATCAAACCCCCTTGGATAGAACCCCATTAGTTTTAAACCATACTTATAACGAAGTCTCCTTTACACCTATCAAAATGTTGATAAAAAATAATTTTTGATTCATTTAAATTTATTTTTTGTAAGTATGTAGTCCTTATTATAAGCTTCCCAAAAAGTATAATTTTAAATTAATTTAATTTGATTATTATATTTACTTTTTATTTTTTTGTGAATGTAGGTTTTTCACTGAAAATCAAGCTCTTTATTTTGCACATGTGGAAAAATAGCAGATTATCAAAAAAAAATTGAAAAATATGAGTGCACTAGATATTGATGTCCCTGATCCAACAAAAAATATAATTGAATTTTGATACATACAAAAAAAAATGTTTTAGCCAGTAAATCATTTCTAAATTGTAACTAGTTTGATTTTAAAACTTAATTAAGAAAAAAATATTCAATGAAATGCTATGAAACCAATTACATCACACTACATCTATGATTATGAATCCTAAATTCCAGTAGGTAAATTTTATACTTTCATGGGAATGTGTGTAGGATAATCTAATAAGGAAAAATAGGTCCTTAAGAGTGACAAAATTTTATGAAAAATTAGAGATTGGGCAACTTGGCGTAAAGAATTTAAAATAAGTTATTTATATTATTATTTCAAAAATATATGTAGAATATAATCTATAACAAATTGAATGTAGTTTCTAAGCCTATTGGGTTTGTTTAAGAAAATAAAATCTATTGGTGAAGAATTTGGGAGTACAAATAATCAAATTAGCATAAATTTAGGAAAAAGTAAGTGTTAGGCCAGCTAACCACAATAAAATAGGTAATATCTTTTTAATATTTTAGACATAGAAATGGGGACTCATGTTTGGATGTGATGCATATTACATTTTTAAATAAATAGTTATAGTTTTTCTTTTAAAAAAATGCAAAAATTGTATGTCGACATAATTTTAATTATGCGGCAATCAAAGAAATCCGAGTCCGTCAATGCTCGATCAGGATCAATCTTATGGTCAAACATCGTCCATCCGTTAATTGATCTGCAAAGGAGTAGTACAACCACATACCCTACAAATACCCATCATATTGCCACTTTTTGGTAGCATCATGATCTATACATACCTCTTGAAAGTTATGTAGACTGAAGCCAACATCACTCTTTAAAATGGTGTTTACTATTAAAAACTAATTTTTAAAGAGAAAAAAATGCAATTTGATTCCAAAAATTTTGGAAAAATATATTTAGAATTTACAAACAAAATGTCACAAATCACTAGTTTGCATCATCTTCAAATTTGTCACGGTTTAGCCGCTATATGTGCCAAAAAGTGAAGATTTAGTTTAAAAAGTTTAGTTCAATGTCTAGCTTGACCAAAAATTGTAAACCAGTATTGTGGGATCACCAGGTTGTTTAGGTTTATAAAATAAAATTGTGAAAATAAAATATAGGTTGTAAAACACACAATATTTTGAAAGTCTATTTTTTATTGCTGAAAGGTAGGGGTGGAGTTTGTAGTGAGGAGTTGCAAGTGGGTGATAAAGTAAAAAAACTGATATTCAAGTGGCAGGTGAGTAAAAGTGCATACCAATTTTAATATTTTTTTTATTTTTCACTTTTCTAGGGTTTTAAAATAAAATTGGGAAAATGAAATGTGTGTTCTAAAACACACTGTGTTTTGAAATTCTACTTTCTACTATTCAAAAGGAGAGGGTGGAGTTGCAAGTGGGGAATAAAATAAACAAGTGATATTTAGGTGTCAAGTGAGTAAAAATGTAAACCAATTCTATTTTTTTTAATATTTCTCACTTGTCAAAATGTAATTGTAAAAATTTCATACCCATTCCATTTCCCATTTACTTTTGCATATCTATTTTGAGGGAGTGTTGGGTGATCCCACAATACTAGTATACAATTTCTAGGAGATCCTATTTTTTGTTGAAATCACATATTTTTAGAAAAATAAAATGATTTAAGTCTTAAAAAAAATTATTTAAAGGATTTCAATTGAAGAGGGTTTGATCAAACCACCTTAGATCAAACCCCCTTAGATAGAACCCAGTTAATTTTAAACCATACCTATAACGAAGTCTCCTTTACACCTATCAAAATGTTGATTAAAAACCACTTTTGATTTACCTTTTGGGGGATCAAATGAATTCATTTAAAATTTATTTTTTGTAAGTATGTAGTGCTTATTATAAGCTTCCCAAAAAATATAATTTTAAATAATTTTTTAATTTAATTACTATAATTATTTTTTTATTTCTTGTGAATGTAGGTTTTTCACTGAAAATCAAGCTCTTTGTTCTGCAAGTATAGAAAAATAGCAAAATATCAATTTATTTTTGAAAAATATGAATGCACCAAATATTGAAGTCTTTGATCCAACAAAAAAAATTTGAATTTTGATACATACAAAAAGTTAAACATTAGTATAATAGTGCATATGTCCTAAGAATTAGTAGTGGTTTTGACTTGAAAGGCTGATTAAGGAAAAATATTTAATAAGAGCACTAGCGAGAAACCAATTAAGATGCTAAATATTATTAATAGTTACAAATCTAAATTCAAAAAAATAGAATTTAATCCTTCCCAAAAAAAAGTTATGCATTATACAGTGAGCGTCACCCCTTAAAAATATTGTTTATTGAAAAAAACTAGTTTCTGAAAGAGAAAAAAAAAGTACAATCTGTTTCCAAAGTTTTTGGAAATAATATATTTAGAATTTATAGAAAAAAGTCACAAATGACTAGTTTGTATCATCTTCAAATTCCTCGCAATTTAGCCGCTATAAGTGCCTAAAAGTGAAGATTTAATTAGAAAAAATTATTTCAGTGTCTTGTTTGGCCAAAAATTGTAAACCAATATTGTGAGATCACCCTGCTTTAATTAATAGATAGACATTTTGATGAATGCAATAATTTTGTGATCTTTTTTCCCCTCACCGCCTTCTATTATCCTATATTATTACACATATTTGTGTACACCTGACACATACCCACTCTCCCATGTTCACAAAATGGGAAAGAACAAACATATGTTACCCTTTTGTGCAAGCTTGTTTTCAATAGGTTTGGAAAAACCTACTTGAGCTTTAAATAAGTGTTCAATCCATACCTCATGTGACATTGATATGAGAATTATATTTAAAATAATACCTAAAAAAATGAAATAAAAGAGAAGCACAACACAATACCTCAAGATTAACCTAGTTGAATTTGAACCAAAAAAAAAAAAAAACACTAGTTATTACCTTGCTCAAGTTGATTATTTGGTTGGCCCTTTGGATTGAATTTTTTTGTGTGATTCCTTTATGGAAAATCACCTACAAATGGATGTAGAATGATGAAGATGCAATGAAGAATGAAAAGATGGAGTTGGGTATTTTGATAAGTGTATGAGATGAATGCAATATGAGCTTGAAGGTGTGCAACAATGGTGAAAATGCAATAGCTTCAATGCAAGAGTGTTTCAAAGATGGAGAGCTTGAATTGTTGAATGCATAATAAAAAATGAAAGTGAAATCCTCTATTTTAGAGGTTAAGTCTCTAGAGAATTGGATGGGTAGGATTTAGCCAACATGGACAAGATGAAGGGTTGTGGTGAGTTGATGACTCACAAGCCCTCACATCTTACCATGTGGAAGTGAGGTGGAAAGATGGCATGTGATGTGGAGGTACTTGCAAGTACCTTGGGATTGAGAGAAATTTTTTTCAAAAAAGAAGTTTTTGTCCCTATGTGTGAAGGATGTGATATATGAGGAATTTTAAAATTTCTCACTAATCATCATGGGAAAGGGAGAAGTCTTAGAGCAATAAATGTGAATTTTAAATTTATATGATTGGAAGTACCTTGGGGATAAGACAAAGTCATCATAAAGGAAGTCCTTGTCCCCATGTAAGAGATGTCACATCTCAATAATCTACATGGGGAAAAGGAGAGCTTGGGAGGAATAAATGTGAATTTTAAATTCACATAGAGAAAAGGGTCATGGCTAAATGGAGAAATTAATTATGAAGGTTGATTTAGATAAAATATTAAAAATGGAATGAGGATTAGATTAAAGTTATGCAAATAGGTGATTAAGAAGACTAATGAGAGATTAGAGGTAAGTTGTAAAAGTTGGAGGATGTGACATTGATCTTGAGTAAGGGTGTGCACATCCAAATCAAGAGATTAATTAAATTAATTCTGATTAAGAGGGATTATGGAGGATGTGACAAGGAGAGAGAAAAAAGGGAGTTTAAAATTGATTTAAATTCAAATGGTCACATACATAAATTAAATAAATTGATGTATTTATTTAATTTAGAGAGGAAGGGGTGAAAGGTAAAGTATTTAATTATTAAACTAAATACTTTAGGAATCTTAGGAAAAGAGGAAATATTAATTAAATGAATCATTTAATTAATATCTATTGGGGATATGAAATAGTCGAATAAAAGAGATGAGTTTAACCATGTGGGAGTGGTCAAATTTGAATGTCTACATTTTGCCCCTCTTCGAAATATTGTTAGAATAACTGTGTTTCGAAGAAAAATAAAATATTGGTGACTTGATAGAAGAATGAAATAGAAAAAGATGCGTTTGCATGGGAAAAGTTGTGTATGATATCTAGATAGTGTGAAATGAAGAGAGATGCCCTAGTGTCGCAAGGAAAATGCTAGGGTATGCCCCCTCGAGAGGGTGGATGGGGAAGAAAAAGGGGTCCCAAGTGACTTCTCAATATGAAGAAATGGATGGTACCATTCGATAGAGATTGAAAAACCATGAAGATTGGCTTTTGAATGGAGTCAAATAGACACATGGTGTGCAAATGGCATCCCGCAGAAGTTAGAGGATTAATTAAAGGAAAAAAAGGGTTAAATAAAAGGAAAAAATACCTTTCACTTAAAAAGAATTTAAAAAGGGGGGGAAAGTTACTTATAGTAATTTTTAGAATTACTATTCCTCATTTTCACACCTGGTAGTTGAGAGAGAGAGAGAGGAGAGGAGGAAAGAGGTGAGGATGTCGAAGGAATACAATGATGCAATTATTCACTAGGGTAATGAGGTGCGACAATTCTTCCACGAGTGTGCGGTACCACACCAGGTTAGTCTCAAAACCCTCTTTGTGATTTCAAGCATATTTTTTATTTTAGTGTAATTTAAAAGTATGGTTTTTGGGATTGGGGGAGGTTAGTTAAATGGGTAGGTGGTGGAATTCCAATTTCCCCTAGCAAGGAGACAAAATTGTCTATTTAGAGGCATAAGGAAAAAGGGGCAAATGTGCCTTTTAGGAGGCAAAAGTTGCCTGGGTAGAGAAAAATGAGTAGATTTTCCCTTTAATTGGGTGAATTTTCCCAAAAGTAGGACATAGGGGGGAAAATAGGTGATTTCACCCCATCTTTGGGCGACTCTGCTAGGGAATGGGCGGTTTCACCCAGGCAGAGGGTTTGGCAAAGCTTCTCTTCAAATAGGAAAGTTCATCGATTGGCAAACTCGCCTATCTAGTGGGCACATCCGCCCCACCAGGGGGTGGGTGGAGCCACCCCTCAGATGGGTGGATTCGCCAACTGGTGGACTCACCCATTCGATGGGAACATTCACCTTATCAATGAGTTGGGCAAAGCCACCCATTAGATGGGTGGATCCGCCAGATGGCAGATTTTCCCATCTGGTGGGTGAAGTCGAGGATGGGTGGATCCACCCAAAGGTGGATTTTCCTGTCAAATGGGTGGGTTTTCCCAAGAAGGGGAAAAAAGGCCTATTGGGTGAATGCACCCAAGAAATGGGAAAATTTGTCTTCAGATTTTCCTAAAGGGGTAAGAAAAGTCAAGGAAGGGGTGCATTCATCTGTGTTGGGAAAATTCACCAAAAAGGAAAAATAAAAAGGGGAAAAAGGGAAATTGAGAAAATTTTCCCAAAAGGGGGGAAATGTCGAGAAGACAACCCAGGGTAGGGAAGAAAAGGAAGAAGATAGCTTGACTGACATGTGTGATGTGAGTGTAGTGATTTGAGAGCTTGAGGATGTGAGAGAGGCGTTCAAAGATGTTGGAGGAAATTATTGCAACAATGAATGGGGAGGATTACACTGCACTAGCATGAGTCAGTCTGCTTGATATGCTAGGGTATCTGACTATTAGGGAACATTGAGCACTATTGACAGCACTACTAGAGCCATCAAATTTAGTGACATCTACATTTTGTCTCCTAATAGGGGAGATGACCATCACCTTAGAGGATGTATGGAGGAATTTGTGGCTATCAATAGTTGAGCACCTCATGAGTTGGACAAGGTCAGAGGGGTAGGAGCTAGATCAAACCCTATGAGTACTATTTGGATGAGAGAACTTACTCGTGTAGGGGTTGGTATTGGATTTGGATAGGTTTTTGGGGTTAGGAGTTCCTCCGCTACCCTTATACCTCTATGGTTTGATTAACGGGCTCCTATTTCCAGAAAGGAGCAATCAATTCTGTAGCCTCAAGTTCATGGAGGTTGCTAGAAACATAGTGTAGCAGAAGGATGTGGAGTTCACATGGGGACCATGTGCGTTGGCATAGTTATACACAGATATGCACGTAGTGTGCTATCAGAATGTAGTCAGTGTTACACATGTGACACTGCTATAGGTATGGGCCTAGGAGCACATCAGTGTTTCCAAACCAGGAGTTACATCAGAAGGAGAGCAGGATGAGAGATAGGCAGTACCATGGTGATATGGATAGGAGTCAAGTTAGAGATTGAGTTATTAGGGCAGGGGTGATCTAGATTATCAGAGGAGGCTAGATGATTTACGGGAGGATCAAATAGTGTGGAGGCCATATATGACATGGCGGTTCATTGGATGGAGGGAGGATGAGGAGAGGCAAAGAGGATATTTCTTGACTAGTTGCTACTTGCTGGGGAGGGAGCCCTACATAGGGGAGCTACACAGGACAAATCGGGTGTAGAGATAGTTTAGAGTTATGTAGGACATTCCTGCAAGACTGCAGAGGTTTAGGCAGATCATGCAAGAGAGACCATTGGGGGAGCATATTGATGTCGAGTATGCAACACAACAATGGGAGGAGTTGCAAGAGGTACCTTACCTAGGTAGGAGAGGCAGGAGAGTGGACATGGGGGTAAGAGTGAGATTCTCTACATGGTGGATATGTCATATGCCTGTGTGGATCACTACCTTGTAGTTGATGATAGGGGCACTTGACTTTGGGTCAGAGGATGAGATTAGACTAGTTGGACGATAGAGAGGGAGGAGAGGAGGACAACAAGGGAGAGGACAGGAGGAGGCTGAGGTCGATGATGATAGAGAGGACTGACTGAGGAGAGTGAGGAAAGGAGGATTGCAGAGGATAGAGGACTATCCAAGGAAAGTGAGGAGGAGGGGACAACTATAGAGGAGAGGCCAGGAGGAGGTCAAGGCAAAGGAGGAGATAGATGATCTACAAGAGGAGGCGATGAGGTGGATGAGCTCCCAAGTTTGAGCCATTGGCCATGGTACCATATTTTTTTCCACCACTAGAGGACGTTGTCATATTATTGAGAGGGGCCTTGGTGAGGTTACAGATTGCAGAGAAGAGATTTAGAGATTCGAAGGCTGAGAGGCGTAGATTGGTGGTTGAGGTGAGTAGGCTGCATGTAGAGGTAGCCAGAGTATAGGAAAAGGAATAGAGGGATTATGGAGCTCTATTTGACCATTTATCCTCGCAACTACAAGAGGTGGAGAGGGAGAGGGAGAGATTGTAGGGTGAGGTTTGTGGTTTGTGAGTAGAGGTGACTCAATTGAATGCAAAGGTGTAGAGAGAGAAGGAGGAGCTGGTCGAGGTGAGGTGGGATTGAGATAGACTGTAGGTGGAGGAGACTATACTATAGGCAAGCGGATAGTGGGATGTTGGGGGATTAGCGGACCAAGTATCAATAGAGATCTGGAAACAAGAAGAGAGGGATATGAATGGTTTTAGGGGATAGGTGATAGGGCTACTAAGGGAGAGGACTGAGCTAAGGAGGGAGTGGAATGAGCTAAGGAGAGAGCAGGATGAGCTCTAGAATAGGGTATAGGTAGTAGAGGTGGTGCATGCAAGGTTGACATTGGAGAGGACGAAGGCGGCAGAGGCCCAATTACAGACCATGTAGAGAGAGACACAACATAGGAATGGGTGCAGGCCCTCCAAGGAGAGAGAGATGTCACAAAGGCATAGATATAGGAATTGCATGGATAGAGGGATACCTCAGAGGCACAAATATAGGAATTGTAGGGACATCAAAAGAGGTACAAAAATTGTAGAGAGAGACACAACAGAGGCATACGAACAGGCCTTAGAGGAGGAGAGGGATGCAACAAGAGATTAGGTTTCCAAGATGCAAGTAGAGATTGGTTAGTTGTGATTTTCTCAAGATGCTTGGGTACATGAAAGGAGATCTATATGTGGATATCAAGGCAGATACAGGGCAGAGCGAGATACAACCAGGTATTAGGAGGCTGAGAGAGATGAGTACAAGAGGGAGTCAAGCTACTAGATATTCACCTACTTCAAGGCAGTTCCAGATCCCATGCAACAAGTATCTTCCTATGTCTGATAGGTTCCTTAGATGCCCACACCATCTAGGTTAGTAGGGACACATACCCGAGGGTATAGTGACTATCAGGGGACTCCCCCACATAGAGGGCCAAGGTCTGATTCACCACAGAGGTTAGATGTGGGTAGGGCATAGTAGAGAGGACATGATAGATGATAGGATACCAATTTTTGACAGGTGCAAGGTGGATTAGTGGTACAAAGTGTTTCTATTACTTTCTCCTATATCTTCCTTATGGTCTTGGTCTCTCTTATATATATGAGAGGAAACAAGCTTCAAACTATTTACAATATTTCAAAATTCCTTTTCATAAAGTTTGTTAGACATAACTTAAAACATGAATTAAAGAGATAATTAAACACATCTACCTAGTTGGTTAATCTCCATAGAAGTACTCATAGTCATCAAAGACCTGCTCAAGATACTTCCTCTCTATGATGTACATAATCAATCTTCATCAAAGCCCAAGTATTTTTCTTTCCACTTATTAATTGGTAGGTCACTTGGCCATTTGAATTCTTATGTAGCTGTGAAGTTTGTAACGTGACTCTTCCATCTATTATCTAGGAGGTTTTTGACATCCACCATGAACTTTGTATATCCACTATCCAGCATGACAATCCCATCGAGTAAAGTATGAAACTTGTTGAGATTAGTCTCCCCTTCATCATGTATATGTGTTGAGCATTTAGGAATCATCTGATCAAATTCTTCTCTCCATTCTGTTAGAATCCAAGATCACCTGCATGCAAGATGGATACCTGTCACATGCAAAAGATATGAAGAACCAAAAAAGATGTTCTCTGAACCTCAAAGTATAAAATGCATTAAGAGAATCAATTATTACAAAGTGATCAATCCTTATGAAGGAGATCACGAAACCCTAAATGAAACCCTAGTGTGCACACTTAATAATTAATAATTAATTAATTATTAATGTGCCTAAGTTTAGCTTAAGTAATAAAGAGGAATAAGTGACTTAATTAATTAATCAATATGATGTAATTAATTAAGCATATCTTAATGCTCTAACACTAACTTAAGATGAACTTAGGAAGAAACTAAACTACTAGAATAAGATGCATAGAAAACAAAGATGGGTCAGAGCAACTAGGCCTGATCAGGTACCCATTTACAAATGCAATAAGGAGTAAGAGAAGGAAAAACCCAGTGGGACAAAACCCCCTTACAATGAGATAACATGCTACAAAGAAGCACTGGAAGAACTCTGTAGAGTAACACTGGAACTTGATATAGGCAAGCAAGGAAATATTCTTCTGTATACTATTGAAACCGGATGAGAGTCACTGATTGACTCAAGGAATCATGATAAAACAACAGAAAACCCGATGCCACGGAACAGTCGAAAACTCCAAACGGGAACAACTCTGGAATCTATGAAGCAGCAAGCAATTATTGAATGATGTATTACTGAAAATGAAGTGCAAAGATGCAAGATGCACTCTCCCAACTGCAAAAACATCCAAGTAATCACCAAACAACCCATCGGGC
The DNA here is from genome assembly GCA_007258455.2 of Sequoia sempervirens. Taxonomy (NCBI): domain Eukaryota; kingdom Viridiplantae; phylum Streptophyta; class Pinopsida; order Cupressales; family Cupressaceae; genus Sequoia; species Sequoia sempervirens. The sequence continues at coordinate 33,045 of VDFB02193018.1, forward strand.
CAAATTTGGACTAAGTGATAAACCTGGGATAGATACAAAAAAAGTGCATGGACAACAACATGGAGCTCCTCAATACCTTTTTGACGCTTCAAACGAGGCAAAAAATGGAGATCGTGGCAAAAAGTTATGAGCTTGGAAGCATAAAAAGTACATCTGAATTCAAACAGAAATAAATGCAATAAAACAAAAAAATACTATAAAATAAACTACACCAAATGAAAGTGCTTAGAAC
>VDFB02193019.1:0-14090 GCA_007258455.2 Sequoia sempervirens
CGGTTGTGCCTCGCGTACCGAGAGTATATCGAGGACTCCCTAGAAGCCTTGTGCATCCTAGATTAAGACTTTGCCTTGCCATACCCGTAATATTAATCATAGGATTGTGCTTGCTTGAGGTGTTTCCTTGTGGAAATTCTGTCAAATTTTTGATACTCTTGACTTGTTTTATCATTTTGCGTCCTTGCCATAGCCTTTGCCATCAAAAACCAAGCTTTGTTCCCGCAGAAAAGCGGTAGCGCCCTGCACAGAAACGCGGTAGCGCCCCTGTTTTGTTGCAGAAACGTGGTGGCGCCCCTGTTTTGCTGCAGAAACGTGGTAGCGCCCCTGTTTTGCCGCAGAAACGTGGTAGCGCCCCTGTTTTGCTGCAGAAACGTGGTAGCGCCCCTGTTTTGCTGCAGAAACGTGGTAGCGCCCTTGTTTTGCTGCGGAAACGTGGTATCGCCCCTGTTTTGTTGCAGAAAGGCGGTAGCGCCCCTGATTTGCTGCAAAAATGCGGTAGCGCCCCTAATTCACTGCAGAACGCTGCCTACGCCCCTGATTTTGCTGTCAACGCCCCGAAAGTACCCCATTCGGATTCATTTAGCCTCTAAATCACCACTTAATCATTCCCAGCTATCATCCCATTATCCTAAGCCTCCATTTTATCATTTTAAGCCTCCCAAAACCTCCATTTCATCCATTTAAACCCCCATTCTACCACTCCAAATTTTCACGAATCACCTTTAATCTACCTTTTCATTTTAATTTTCCATTCATAAATCAATACCCTCACCTAACAAACATCACAACTTTACCATTTACACCTCCTAAACACCACCCATAGCCAAACCGCCTTAACCTTGCATTACAAAGTGGTTATCTAAATTGACTATAGCGCTTGAACTTGATTATTGGTCTTTAACTTCGACCCCAATCAATTTGCCTCCATCTTGAGGTGAATTCGGTGTTGCAAGTTATCATCCTCGGCCCAATCAATCCATTCCTAGCTTAAGGTGGATTCGGTGCCGTAATCATCCTATCAATCAATCAAAGCTCTAGGGTTACTAAAGGTAATCTCACGTGATCAAGCTTGAGGTCTCTCTCTCACGCCTTCCAATCAAATCAAATCAAATCCAATCTAATCCAATCCAATCCAATCCAAATCTAATCTAATCCAATCCAATCCAGTCTAATCCAATCCAATCCAATCCAAATCTAATCTAATCCAATCCAATCCAGTCTAATCCAATCCAATCCAATCCAAATCTAATCTAATCCAATCCAATCCAGTCTAATCCAATCCAATCCAATCCAAATCTAATCCAAATCCAATCAAATCCAATCCAATCCAATCAAATCCAATCAAATCCAAGCCAATCAAATCCAATCCAATCAAATCCAATCCAAATCCAATCAAATCAAATCCAATCCAATCAAATCCAATCCAAATCCAATCAAATCCAATCCAATCCAATCCAGTCCAATCCAATCAAATCCAATCCAAATCCAATTCAATTGACCAAAGTCCAATTAGATCCAATCCACACTCCATCACAATCAAATCGTTTGACAAAGGCATTAACCTACTCATCTAGCATTTGCATGCCCGTTCAGACCCGTTCACAAGCAAAGAAGATGGCCGACCTTCAAGTTCAAAATGCCCAATCCAATAATCCTCAAGATCCCAACAACACCTCATCAGATCCCAACAAGGGTACCAACATCTTACATGACCCTCACAATGGTACTTCATCGCACTCCAACACTGAGAATCAGAATAACTCGCCACATGGAGAAGAGAGCATGGTTAATCAACCTGAACTCACACTTGAGGAACATTTTAGCAATCCTGCCAATGTGCAAATGACCGACCGTTTACTTGCAAAGCATGGGGAAGAAATCTTGGCCCACTTGATTGAGAAGGGTGTTAAACCCCCCTCCAATGTTGACTTGTCCAAATACAAGGGTGTCCCATCTCACGTACTCCAAGGGTCCCAAAATGCACCCGAAGGTTCATACTTTTCCAATGTTCCTCCAATCGAGGGTTGGCATCAACCTGAATTTGGCAATGCCGTCCTTTATCAGGTTAATTATCCTCCACATGCTTCGACCTCAGTTATAGGTGGATCTCAGGTTCCCGATCCCAATAATCCTTTCGCTTATGGTATGCCACAAAACATTCCGCAACCTCCGCCATTAACATTAACCGCACCCCCTCCTTTGAACCCACCTACAGTCAATATTGGGGGTACCTCCTTTGCTACATCGCTTCCTCCTCCTGGGACCACCAACACACCACCTCAACAGGTTCCCCAATCTACTATCCCGCCTCAAATACCACCACAAGGCGCACCCCAGCTGAACATTCCAAGCGGAACCCAACAACCTCCTTTACAAAGTGTGCCCACACAACCCCCGCCGTCTCATCCGCAACAACCTATACCCAATACTTTGACCTCTTCACAACAACCATCCTACCAATCACAAGGCAATCCCTCTCAACCGCCTACCCAAACCATATCTCCCTTTCTTGCATCCCTTTTGCGTCCAAAGGTCCAACCACAACATAATATCCCACCTCAGTCCATACAACATTCGATGCCGCAACAACAACCTCCACAACACTACTACCACCATAATCAACAACAATTTCACCAACAACCGTTTTATGCAACCTCCCAACAATCACAACAATATCTTCAATACCAACAGGCCAACACGCAACGTCCCGTCCAAGTCCCTCAGCAACCTACCCCACACCTTCACCAAACAAATTCATATTATGTCCCACAACAACAACCCCCATACCAACAAAACCCCCTACCTTATCATCAAGTCATGTCATCATCCAATCATCCAAACCCACATTTTAACAACCCAACACCCTTTCAACAAGATCCCTCATCTTTCTATCATCCATATCCCCCCAACCCACCACCAGCTAGTTCGGACTTGTTGGAAATCAAAGCTGCCCTTAAGGACCTTCAAGCAGGGGGCACAAAACAATCCTTTAAATTTGAAGATATATGCCCATATCCGTTCGATCCATCCATCTCATTGATCCCATTCCCTAAACACTTCGAGATTCCAAAATTTGACAAGTACAAGGGAGACAAAGACCCTAAGGCCCACTTGCAAGAGTTTTATGCACAATGTCAAGAAGTCATGTATAATGATAACTATCTCTTACGTCTGTTCCCAAGAAGTCTAGCAAGCCACGCTCTAGATTGGTTTATGACTCTTGAAAAGGGGTCTATAAAAACTTTTGCAGAGTTATCAGAACAGTTTGTCTCCTACTTCTCCTTCAATTTGCGGAAGGATACTGACACCTTAGATCTCTTGAAAGAGAAGCAACGGGATGGAGAAACCTTTACCAGCTACCTCCAACGGTGGCGTGCATTAGCCAGTCGAATGAAAAATCCTTTGAAAGAAAAAGACATGGTCACTCTTTTTGTGGAAAATTCACATCCCGACATGGCCCACAATTTTAGACTACACTGTGTCACCACTTTCGCTGAGATAGTGGAAAAGGGACCTATCCTTGAACGTGCCCTTATCGCCAAAGGACACATTAAAATACACAGTCATGACAAAGAACGGTCATTCGGAGATAAATCACGATTTTGGAACAAAAACAAAAATGCAGTGAATGATGGAGTGACAGACACCAAACATGTCCAAGTGGCTAATGCATCCCAAGGGCAACAACAGTCTGTACCCAACGCCATATCAGTACCGCAGGGGGCACCTCGTCCCCCTCAACAGTCAAACCAAAGAAATCAGGGGAACACCAAACGTCAATACGCCCAATTAGGTGAACCCTTGAGTGTTGTTTTCAATAAACTGTTACAAATCAATTATCCCATCACATATCCTGTCACCAAACCATTCGATGAGTCCAAACCCAAGCCGGCATGGTTCAAAGACAATGAGTATTGTGACTTTCATAAAATCAAGGGACACTCCTTGAATAAGTGTCAGGGTTTAAAAAATTATGTCCAAGATCTCATTGATCGAGGAGATATCAAGGTTGACCCCAGTCAACCTTCGTCGTCCAATGCTCAACTGCAAATCTATCAAAACGCCTTCCCAAATCATAGTCAAGGTCCTAGCGCCTCCACTAGTCATCCCCAAAACAATAGCACCAATAATGTGAATTACAAGAATGTGCCCCTCAATTATGAAGGCGTTATTCATTACATTGAGCAGGTCGAACCTCGGGTATCCATGATACACGTTAAAGCCAAAGATCCTCAATGTGCTGTGACTACACGACGAGCCCGCATCACCATCCCTGCGGCCGCTACACCCATCCAACCCACTCCTGCAAACTCTCAATATAACATCCTTGATCACCTAAGGAAGACCCCCGCTCACATATCCATTTTAGATTTGCTTAAGTCTTCCCCGGTACATCAAGAGATTCTCAATAGAGCCTTGCAGGAGACCCATGTACCAAATGACATCGACCCCACACAATTCCAAGCTTTGGTGGGGCACTTGGCTTTGTCTCACCACCTCCACTTCAGCCAAAATGATATGCCCAACATTGGCATCAATCACAACCGCCCCCTACATATCGAAGTCATAATTGCCCGTCATAAAATAAAAAGGGTCTTGGTAGATAATGGCTCTGCCCTTAATCTATGTACTTTGAAATTCATAAAACAGATAGGGTATTCTCAAGCGGACCTAAGCAACCAGATAATTACAATCAAGGCTTATGACAATGCGGAAAGAAATTCAGAAGGAATCATCAGTCTCCCTATCCAAGTGGGACCTGTACTCCAGTATACTACCTGCCATGTCCTTGATCTGGACTTACCGTATAATCTCCTCCTTGGCCGCCCATGGCTCCATGCTATGCAAGCTGTTCCATCCACATACCATCAATGCCTCAAATTCCCAGTTAATGAACAGGAGGTCACCATCTATGCTGACCCCCAACCATTTGAGTATTGTCAAGCTTTAGAAGCATCTTTCCCCCATTTACATTATTGTCCTGGGGTCGAAATGGGGGCCTCCCAGTCATTATCCTCCAATCCATCATCCTCCAATCCATCATCTACTGTAACCACCACTCCATCCCCCACTGACCCCACAGTCACAAAAGTCCAGATCATCGACAAAGGGTGTGGCGAGTATGAAATGCACACTGCCCTTAATGTAGCAACCATGCCACCATCGCCACACGAGTATGGTCAACCTTCCCACGCTTCCCTAAAGGAAGACAAGATTGTCACCTTCCAGGGCAAAAATATCCCTACCACCACTTTTGTATCCCCAAGTGTCAAGATCGATGCACCAGAGGAAGACATAAGTCAATGGGTCTACCGCGAAGAGCCCGAACCAGAAACTCCCCTAAAGAAATATTTTCAGGAAAAGTATCCTTGGCCAACAAAGTTCGTGGAAAAACATAACTATCAAGGAAGAGGCCTAGGAAAGCAAGAACAAGGGCGGTTACAACCCATTGATACGTCTCTGCTACCAAAAAATGTGGGCATTGGGTATGACAGAAAGCAAAAGAGTCCCGCAACATCATCTAACACTTCTAATAGTGTCACCACGGACGATGGCTCATTGGCAGACATACCCGAGGAAGAATCCATCATACACGCGTACGATGATGTCGATCATACTGACTTATCGTCCATGTTCGAATGCCTATCCGTTTGCACCATCAGCCTATCCCTTTGTCACCCTGAACTCATTGATTGGGACCTACACAACACCACACCTGTCAGTATGTCTACGGACTCATATGTCAACCTCATGGGATTGGGGGAGGATGAACACTCCAGTCGCAAAAATAAAAATCAGAAAAATAAAAAGAGGTCATCTAGTGAAAACCTCCCTGAGGCGCTTCCTGACCTAGAAAAAGTAAAAATAAAGGACGCATCTGATGGTGAAAACCTCGAAGAGGCGCCAGAAGATGGAGATGTTCATCTTCCCCTTATGGGAACTCAGCTATCTGCCAGATCATCTATCCTGATTGAAGAGACACAAGAAGTTAACTTGGGAACTGCTGAAAGTCCGAAGATCACCTATGTAGCCAAGTCACTCTCCGAAAAAGAATATCCGATCTTTGCGCAGCTACTCCGAGAAGGCGTCATCAATTTTGCCTGGTCATATTCAGACATGCCAGGCTTAGACCCTGCTTTAGTGGTTCACCACTTAGACATTCGCCCAGACGCCAAACCCGTCAAGCAGAAACTTCGTAAGATGCATCCGCAAGTTGCGTTGTTAGTAAAGAAAGAGTTGGAGAAGTTACTAGACGCGGGTTTTATCAGACCTATTGACTACTCCGAATGGATCTCTAACGTAGTGCCGGTTGCTAAACCTAATGGTGACATTCGGGTCTGCACAGATTTTAGGGATCTCAACAAAGCCTGCCCAAAAGATGATTTCCCTCTTCCTAATATTGACATGTTGGTTGATTTAACGGCAGGACATGAGATGTTGTCTCTCATGGATGGCTTCTCCGGTTACAACCAGATCCGAATCGCACCTGAAGACCAACACAAAACCGCCTTCACAACCCCTTGGGGCACCTTCTGTTACAATGTTATGCCCTTCGGTCTCAAGAATGCGGGGGCAACGTATCAAAGAGCTATGACCGTTATCTTCCATGACCTTATCCACATTATCATGGAAGACTATGTTGATGACCTATTAGGGAAATCCAGAACGCGAGCCGAGCATCCCACCATTCTGAAGAAGATATTTGAGCGACTAGAGCACTATAAGTTGCGGTTGAATCCAAAAAAGTGTGTCTTTGGCGTCACCTCAGGGAAATTGTTGGGGTTCATAGTCTCCCGCAGAGGTATTGAAGTTGATCCTGCCAAGGTAAAGGCTATTCTGGACATGCCGCCTCCACGCAATCTAAAGCAGTTAAGGAGCCTCCAGGGAAAAATGCAATCCATCCGGCGGTTTATAGCCCAACTTGCAGATAAATGTCAGCCGTTTACCCATCTTTTGAAGAAAAATTCCGTCTTCCGATGGACTCCACAGTGTCAAATGGGTTTTGATAAAATCAAGGAATACTTAGCTCATCCCCCAATTTTGATGCCGCCTACTCCAGGAAAACCCCTCCTACTTTATATCTCGGCTACCTCGGTCGCACTGGGGGCATTATTGGCGCAGCATGATGAGTCACTCAAAGAAAGGGCAGTCTACTACATCAGCAGAACACTAGTCGGTTATGAGTTAAATTACTCTCCTATGGAAAAAGCGTGCCTTGCTCTAGTCTTCAGTACACAGAAACTCCGCCATTACATGCTCAGTCACCCAGTCAAATTAATTGCTAAAATCGATCCTTTGAAATATCTGTTGTCTAGAACCACCTTGACTGGCCGCATGGCCAAATGGGTCATGCTGCTAAGCGAATTTGACATCGAGTATGTGGAGCGCAAAGCTATTAAAGGACAGGTTATTGCTGATCAATTGGCTGAAGCACCACTAGTAGATGCCTACCCAATAGACACTGAATTCCCAGATGAAGGAATCTACACAGTAACAGAAGCACCAACTTGGACATTATACTTTGATGGCTCATACACTCACAGTGGATCTGGGGCAGGAATTCTATTAGTCACTCCTCAAGGTGACTACATCCCAAAATCATTCAGGATAGCGTTTCCCTGTACCAACAATATGGCGGAATATGAAGCCCTCCTCACCGGCCTTAGAATTGCAAAACAATGGCACATTACACATTTGAAAGTCTTTGGGGATTCCTTGTTGGTTATCAGACAAGTTAATGATGAATTCCTCACAAAGGATGACAAACTGCTACCCTATAAACGCATGGTGGACGACTTCAAGAAATATTTCACCTCCATACAGTTTGACCAAATCCCTCGGGTGCAGAATAAAGCAGCAGACGCCATGGCCACTATTGGCTCTTTGATTGACATGCCCAAAGATCGGACAGAGTGCGAGTTTCTGGTCGAACAACTGTTAATCCCTGCATATGATGTCCCTGACACTGACATGGTGTGCGATATCGTAGGTCCCGCCTCCCCGTGGTACCAAGACATATATACTTACCTCCGTGACAACACCATACCCCCGGAACTTACACGCAACCAACGTAAATCCTTTATCCATCGTTCATCCCGATACATCCTCGTTGGTGATACGCTTTATCGTCGTGGGTATGATGGAATCCTCCTGAGATGTCTGAATGAGACCGAAGCCCAAACGGTACTAACAGAAGTACATGGTGGTATTTGTGGGGCTCACTCAAATGGTATGGCTCTAGCCAAAAGAATTCTACGGGCTGGATATTACTGGCCTACAATGGAACATGATGCTTGCGAATTTGTAAAGAAATGTCTTCCGTGTCAACAGCATGCGGATTTGATCCACGCTCCAGCACAAGATCTTCAGCCTCTCCTAGCACCGTGGCCATTCTCTCAATGGGGTTTTGACTTGATTGGCAAGATTCACCCGCCATCATCCGACGGCCATACATTCATCATCACTGCAACTGAGTACTTCACCAAATGGGTGGAAGCAATGCCACTCTCCCAAATCACTGGTACTCAGATTTCTAAATTCATCCTCTACCATATTCTCTGCAGATATGGTATCCCCTCCACCATCATTTCTGATAACGGAAAGCCATTTAAAAATCAAGCCATGAAGCATCTATGCGATACCTTCCATATCCAACATCGTTGGTCAACGCCTTACTACCCTCAGGGTAATGGTCAGGCAGAAGCAACCAACAAAACCCTCATCCGCATCCTCAAAAAGGTGGTCAATAACACTGGACGAGATTGGCACCTTCACATTCATCCCGCCCTTTGGGCATACCGTACATCCATCCGTACCCCAACAGGCGCCACCCCATACTCGTTAGTATATGGAGCTGAAGCCGTCTTGCCAATCGAAGTTGAGCTCCCCTCATTGAGAATTTCTTTGAAAAACCTCATCAGCGAAGAAGATGCTCGCGTCGCTCGGCTTGCACAGCTAGAGTTACTCGATGAACGCAGAATACGGGCCTATGATCACCTACAAGTATACCAAAATCGTCTAAAACGTCACTACAGTAAAAAGGTCCGCCCCAGGCAATTCCAGGTTGGTGAACTTGTGCTCAAGGAAAATCACCGCACTCAGCAAGATCGTGACAAGAAAGGCAAATTTGAGGCCAATTGGTTAGGGCCGTACATCATAACTGCTAAATATGGATCTGGAGCTTACAGGTTGACCACTTTGGAAGGGGATCCCCTCGACGAACCTGTCAATATTCTCCATCTAAAAAGGTTCTACGCTTAAGGTCCACTTGGTCTACCCTAAATAAATAAATAAATAAATAAATAAATAAAAAAAAAAAGAAGAAGTAAAGAGAAATAAATTCGTCCTATGGTGAAAACCACCTCTTGGTGGCACCTTGGATAAGTATGGATGGTGAAAACCTGGTAACAGGCGTCATCCATAGCGGGCTTAATCATTATCTACCTCGTATCCTAGTTACTTTATGTTGTCATCTACACTTTCATCCCCCCGCATCAACCTAGGCCGCTTGGTACTTGTTGATTGAGCATTGGATGGCTCACCTTACCTATCCCTCATCCTGAGCTTCCTTATATCCCACTTTGAGCTTATGTCTTTCATCTGTCGGTCCGTGTCATCATATAGGATCATCCATCGTGTCGGTCTCCATCTAGATCTCATCCTCTTGTCCCACTTCCATCTTTTTGTCGAACTACGTTGCCCCTGCGCTTCCACGTAGGCAAGGTTGGTCATTCGATCCTCCCCCGGGGCATTTTTCGGTCGTATCTCAGGTCCATCATCGGTCACCATTGTCCTCTTTCCGCTTTATCCATGGTCCTTTTCATGAACTACGAGGGCTCTGCGCTTTCACGTAGGCAAGGCCAATCTTTGATCGGCCCCCGAGCCCCTAGGTCTTTAGGTTGTGACTTGTCCCCTTTGTGGTTGTCTCATCAAGCTATGCCCTTATCTAGCTAATTTTTAAACAAACAAGACCCATTTGTCTCAATAAATCCGATCAATTTTAGATATCCTTTATCATGTCGATCTTTTCGCTTAGCATCCAGCATAGGTCTTAACAGGATACATCCTTCCTAACAGACCTCATCAGATCCCATCCATCCCCTTGATCCTATGGCAAAGGACGTTTGAAATTAATTGTGATCTTTTGATGCTTTTGGCTTTTGTTTATCATTTGAGATCCCTATCATCACTTGTCATGGTCGCCTTGATCCATCATATCATGGTGTGCTTTGACTAGTCAACATAGGGGTGTATCTTGATCTTTTGTGTCTTCTTGGTTGTCCCACATAGTACCCACCAAGATCCTCGAGGTCTTGTGTTATGTTGGGGCATCCTTCTGTGTTTGCGGTTATCCCAATACTGGACCCGACTAAAGTCTTTTTTTTAAGACTTTGGGGTATTGGGATAGCCTTCTTGTCTAGCGTGTTTGTCTCATGCATTAGACACTGGTTTACCTCGGTCCTCTATACCTTGGTGTGTCGTGTCTTATGCTATAGCAAAAACCAGTGCTCCAAAGATGATAAATTGAACTAGGATTGCATTTTTCATAATCATTGCATTCGCACTCACCCTATGGTTTTGGTTGTGCAAATACTTGCCCTCATTCTCTTCCATTCTTCTCAGGATACTGATACCTTCTGACAGATGCCAGACTACATCCATCACCACGTACCCACTTCCCCTTCACTTACCCTACCAGTTCCTATTGGCACCTATAGCCGCATACTGTCCATGCATCCATTGCTACCTGCATTCCCACATGTTAGGTCCATATCTCCATCACTACCTGCATCACAAAATATAAGACGCATAGTACATCACATCTTGCATATATAACCTATTTATACAAAATCCATCTCACACATATCCATACATAACACATCTATCAACTAGTCATCCATATATCTAAACCATCATAGATTCCAATAGGTACACATAACATATCACCATTACCATACATCCATAAAATAAGCACATATCTCCAATCATTCATAAGCATAGCATAAATGAATATAAGCATGATCATTAACATTCCGACATCTAGATCAACATTTCATGAATATAAGCATACATAAAACGACACATGAGCATAAATAAATCACTGCATCCATCCACGAAACACATGATGATACACACATATGCATATAGTCCTCCATCATAAATAGAAATATACTACATGGTGCTAATAAGAACTGTCATATATCCATCATACATATATCCGTCAATATAGCATGTGTCACAAATACATCATACATATATCCGACACATGACAAAGTACAAAATTCGGGAATACAGAACATCCCTGATATCCATCCTCTATAATCCATCCTACCTCTGTCAAAAATCACCAATGTCCTGCATCTGACTGCTCTACTGAGAGCTGCCCACATCTGACCTCTGCGGAGAATCGGGTGCTGGCCCTCTGTGTACTGGAGTCCCCTGGTACTCACGGGTAGGTGTCCCCTGATAACCGCCATATGGAGACGGTGTCCGCCGGTAATCACTGAATCCCCTAGTGCGTGTCCCTAGAGACTGAGATGGCCCTAGTGGCTGTGGAGCCTGGCTGACGTAGCGTGCAGTGCGCTGCGCTGGATCTGGAACAACCTGCTCATATACCCCTCTCCAATAACTAGCCTGCTGCATAAACTCATCCCTCTGCCCAGCTATCAGTCTCGCGGCATTCCGCTCATGCCGATACCGATCTCGATCAGCGCTGATCACCCGCCTCTCGCGCTCCCATGCCTCCTGAGCTAGCCGAATCTGTGTCAGCTCTGCCTGTAGCCTATCCCGCTCCCTCTCCATAATCTGAACATCTGCTCTGGTCATCCCCCCCTCACCCTGATCTGTCTGAACGTGAACCATCGCAGCATCCCTCTCTGCCTGAAGTGTCTGTATCTGCATCTCTGCTGCCTCTCTCTCTCTCTCAGCCACCTGTGCCCGAGCCTCTGCTACATCTCTATCCTGCTGGAGAGCCTGTGCCCACAACTCTGCTGAATCCCTCTCCCCTCGGAGAGTTGCTACCTCTGACACCATCTCATCTCTCTCCCTCTGCAACACCTGTACCTGAGCCTGAGCTGCATCTCTCTCAGCACGCATAATCTGTACCTGCTCTACTGCCAGAGCCTCCCTCTCCTGCATCATCCCCATATCCCCGAGTGCCTGCTCTAGACAGTGTACCCTGTCCTGAAGCTCGTCCCAGTCTCGCTCGTGATCTCCGGATCGCTGACTAGTACACCCTACTCCCTGATCAGCTACCTGCCCTATCCTCTCCTCTGGCTCCCCCCTGGCCTGTAACACCACGACCTCTGCCTGTAGCCTGTCGCGGTCCCATGTCACACTAGTCAGCTCGCTCTGTAGCCTCTGCACCTCTCCCTGTGCCCTATCCCTCTCCCTCAATGCTCCTGCTAACTGGAAAGTAACGGCGTCATAATCTATCAATGCCTCCCGCTCTACTCTGGCTAGCTCAGCCTCCACAGCTCTCACTCTCCGCTCGGCTAACCGTGCTCTCGCCTCCGCCTCCCTCGCCTGTACAATGGGGTCCTCTGGAACATAAGGCACTAACACTAATACATCTGCTGCCGCCACATCCTCTGTCCCTGCATCTCTGTCCACGTCCATCACATCATCCTCCCCAACTGTCTCCTCTCTCCCAGCATCCACATCATCCTCCCCACCTGTCTCCTCTCTCTCAACATCCCCATCATCCTCCCCACCTGGCTCCTCTCTCTCAACATCCCCATCATCCTCCCCACCTGTCTCCCCTATCCCAGCATCCCCATCATCCTCCCTCTCCTCCTGTCGCTCCTCCTGGCCCTCTACAATCCGGCGTACCAGAAATCGCCGCGCCTCTCCCTGTCTCTCGACCACGAATCGCTGACGGGGTGACCTCCTCTCCTCTCCTGGTGCTACCCCCACCTCCTCCTCCCCTCTGCTCTTCGGCCCCTGCTGCCCCTCCTGACTCTCTATCGACGGTCGAACCTGCAACCGCCGTGGCTGCCCATGCCGACCGACCACATACTGTCTCCTCCCCCCCTCGGCAGCACCCCTCGTACCCACCACCTCTACCTCCTCCATATCATCCACCTCCAACACCTCCACCCTCTGCTCCTCCTGTGGCTGCCCCCTCTCCTGCCGCTGCCTATTTCTGCCCGCCCTCTGTCTCTGGACTCTCTGTGACTGCCCCCTCTCCCGCTGCTGCCCCTCTCCGTCCGCCCCTGCCTCTGAGCTCTCTGCGGCTGCCCCTGCTCCTGCTGCTGACCATCTCTATCTGCCCTCAGCTCCTGGGCTCTCTGTGGCTGACCCCTCTCTCGCTGCCGGTCTCGCCTCTGATGCCTCCTCCTCCTCCTCCCAGCTCTACCTGCCGGCTCTCGCTCATCCCCCTTGGGCTCCTCCTGTCCCCCCTCGCCTCCCAATATCACCCCCGCTACCCTCGCCACCGGCTGCTCAGGTGTGATCCTCTCCCATACCTTGTTCTGAAACCATCTATGATACCGCTCTGTCACCACTGGTATCTGCTCTCCCCCTGTCCTCCCTGGATAAGTCTCCTGTCCTGCTGCCATCCATGATGCCTTGGCCGTCGCTGGTGATATGAAACCCCCCCATGGCACCTCTCTACTATATCGCCGAAACAAAATCGGTGCCGCCGGGATATCCTGTATCCTCCCAAACTGCCTGACCACTCTGTCCGGTCGATGATACTCTACTATACGTGGTAGAGTCCCAATAATGAAACACTGGCTCAGAAAATATCCCTCATGCCTCCCTGTATCTGACCATCCCCTGAACTGACGTAACCTATATGGCCGCCACTCTATATCCCCTGAACGCAAATCATCAAATGCCCTCCTCCATCCCTCCATATCACCCAGCGTCTCATAGCGGAAAATCCACCCTCTCTCCTCCCCATACTCCCAAGCCACAGGCTCACGATCATCCACTATCCCCTCTCTCACCACTACTGGCCTGGTCACGGCGATATGCTCTCACGCCCAAATCTGCAATAATGTCCCATGTGTAATACTCGAGATCTCCCGATAATAGATCCCATGCATATCCCTGTATAACTGTGCCAATACACAGGAGCCCCA